>JAJOZX010010782.1:50000-130419 GCA_023014485.1 Bathynomus jamesi | reverse complement strand
TTAACTCCGAACCATCAACAGCCCAGCGTCTTAACCACTAGGACACGTAGGGTACCCATTTATCTGCCAACCACTTTCTTTTATTATGTGTAATGACCACCTTAGACCTACAGTTTAACGTGGAACCATCAACAGCCCCAGCGTCTTAACCACTAGGACACGTAGGGTACCCATTTATCTGCCAACCACTTTCTTTTATTATGTGTAATGACCACCTTAGACCTACAGTTTAACTCCGAACCATCACAGCAGCCCAGCTCTTAACCACTAGGATACGTAGGGTGCCCATTTATCTGCCAACCACTTTCTTTTATTATGTGGAATGACCACCTTAGACCTACAGTTTAACTCCGAACCATCACAGCCCAGCGTCTTAACCACTAGGACACGTAGGGTACCCATTTATCTGCCACCACTTTCTTTTATGTGTAATGACCACCTTAGACCTACAGTTTAACGTGGAACCATCAACACCCCCAGCGTCTTAACCACTAGGACACGTAGGGTACCCATTTATCTGCCAACCACTTTCTTTTATTATGTGTAATGACCACCTTAGACCTACAGTTTAACGTGGAACCATCAACAGCCCCAGCGTCTTAACCACTAGGACACGTAGGGTACCCATTTATCTGCCAACCACTTTCTTTATTATGTGGAATGACCACCTTAGACCTACAGTTTAACTCCGAACCATCAACAGCCCAGCGTCTTAACCACTAGGACACGTAGGGTACCCATTTATCTGCCAACCACTTTCTTTTATTATGTGTAATGACCACCTTAGACCTACAGTTTAACGTGGAACCATCAACAGCCCCAGCGTCTTAACCACTAAGACACGTAGGATACCCGTTTATCTGCCAACCACTTTATTTTATTATGTGGAATGATGAACAGCTGGGCTTTGCTGATCTCTTACATATAAAACCCATTCACTAAGAACATAGGCTTTCCTTTCTCACTAGAAACAAACTGTGCCATAAGTAGAATTTAATTGGATTCATCTACACTAATATATATATATATATATATATATATAATCATTATATTTCTATATGACACCATACAAATTACGCGTAAATATTTTCATTGTAGAAGTAATAACAATGACAATATTATATCTGAAGTCAGTGGTGATTTCTGCTCGAATAGCTTGTAGAAGGATAATCCCTCAACCGAAAAAGGTCTCTAGGGACACGATTCGAACTGATTTAGCTTCTGCCTTTCATCGTGTGTGTGTGTGTGTGTGTGTGTGCGTGTGTGTGTGTGTGCATGAGTTGTTACTCGTTTATTATATATATATATATATAATATATATATATATTTGGGGGAAGATCTCTCACCCGTTCTTCGACCCGACCCCGTTTCATTGTAGAAATAATAATAATAATAATGATAATAAGAATTGATGTGCAAGGTGTTTGCAGTTAAGATGTAGTTTGTGTGTGAAAAGTTATTTATTAATAAGTAGAATTTAATTGGCTTCATCTACACTATATATATATATATATATATATATATATATATATATATATATATATATAATATATATGTATCATAAGCTGTTTAAAAAACTGTATAATTATAGCAAACGAAATAACATAGTTTACCGTAAAATGAAGTTTTCTATTATTAAGTTTTCGAAGGTAAACTGTTATTTGTTTCTTTAAGTTCAATGAAGTTAATGTTAAATTTGCTTCTAAACTAAAATTAAATGTTATAAAATAATAATATATATATATATATATATATATATATATTATAATATATATATTTACCTAACATAAGAAAAGAATGTGTGTATATATATATATATAGCATAATAATATATATCTAGCAATCCGATCATTGCAAAAAAAACTGGAAAGGTATGCAATTAATAAAGGTGTATTTAAACAGAATTTAATTGGAATAACTATCGTCATATTGTGTTGCACAATGGATGATTAATGGGACACATGGCGCTATCTGGAACACATTGCGCTATCTGGCAACTCAGCCAGAATAGAGGCTTATAAAGATCGAGAAGCTGGTGAAGACTCATTCCCAGCTCGGCTCCAGCCGAGCAAGGACCTCTGGTCCTTCTCTTTCTGGCCCTTTGGTAAACCCCTTAGTGGCCTCTTAGGTTAGGAAAACGAAAATAATATGCCTTAAAGGCAACTACTCTCTCTCTCTCTCTCTCTCTCCTTCAGGCGTCTCTCTCCCTCCTTCAGCTCTCTCTCTCTCTCCTACAGGCGTCTCTCTCCCTCCTTCAGCTCTCTCTCTCTCCTGCATGTGTAACTACTGCATGTGTACCTCCTGCATGTGTGCGTATGTGTGTGTACCTCCTGCATGTGTACCTCCTGCATGTGTACCTCTCCTCTCTCCTTCAGGCGTCTCTCCCTCCTACAGGCGTCTCTCTCTCTTCAGGTCTCTCTCTCCTTCAGCTGTCTCTCTCTCTCCTTCAGGCGTCTCTCTCACCTTGGCTCAGCCAACTGGCTGATTCAGCCAACTGGCTGATTCTGGCTGATTAGGAGCCTATAAAACAACGCCAACTCGGCTGAAGTCTTAATGTGCACTTGGCTCCTGCCAGGTGAACACCTCTCCTCCTCCTTTCTCTCCTCCTCCTTCTTTCTCTTGGGGGATAACGCCGCCTCCAAGTTTCATGACCCCCCTTGTTGCACCTGCAGCATCCTCCCTTTGGGGGAATTTTTTATTTTTTCTTTCTTTTTCCTTTTCCTTTTTTTAATTTTTTTTATATTTTTTTTGCAACCCCCACCCCTCTTTGCAACAACCCCCACCCCCCTTTGCAACATTACATAATAACCTGCAACATTCTTGCACTCTCCCCTTTTGCGGCTATACTACTGACGTGGTTCGGATTCTACGTCAAACTGTAGGTCTAAGGTGGAGTAACAAGCTTGACCTTCGTCAGAATGAACAATTCGGGCGGAAACAAAACCAAGGTTAACCAAAGGTATAATACTTAATAAAATAAGGCAAATGAGTAAGAAAGTACGAAAAAGGATTTAAATCATGCCACATTTGATGTGGTTCCATAATCGAATGAAAATTATAAGTGGGCGAATCGAGTTGAGATTAATTACCATGATTTCCATGACAATTGGGAAATGGAGAAAATGGAAATGGTTCCGGTAATAATTTAAAACAATCTAAATGTTTATTTATCTTGATTGTACTTCGAAGGGGGGAAGTGACATTAAGGGACATTCGCTTTTTTAAGCGAACTTCTAATAGCACAAACATGGATACAGTTCGAACATGGGAGCGATAGATCGTATGGTTGTGACGTACTTTATGTATCTATTAATTCAATTTGAACATGAACATATAATGATTTAAGGGCAACTTTAACTCAGAGTAAGAGAAATATAAAAATGTGCACATATACCACAATATACAGGGTGTCCCATAAGTCCGGTCTCAGGAAAATTTATTTCCAATGAAATTAACAAAAGTAATAAATTAGAATTAAGACGAATGTTCAAATTGATATCTTGTTTTGGAACCTTTTTTTTTTGTTGCAGGTAAAATAACACTCAATGGCTAATATGAAAGTGAGTTACACTCCTCAGGAAAAAGCGAAAAAAAACAATCCAACTACAGTACTATCCGACCCAATGTCGCTTAACGTATACCTTGTAGGAGTTCCTCACCCCGAACTCTCATCACGCGAAAATCAGGTTCATGGTCCAGCTCTAGAAATTGGCTTGGTGAAAGAGAGAGTTCTTGTACGTGGATGCGTGCAATGAATGAATTTAAAGGGGTAACTAACCTTCTTTGCCTGTGAATGAAGGTGAATATTAGCAGAAGGATGGCCCATATGACTCCGACGGCACTGATGGAACACATCAAGATAAAAAGACCGAGAGACACTGTTCGCAGCTTTAGTCTGACGATAGTCCGATCTTGAGGTACTTTTATACCTTTTCCATAAATACAAACACAAATTTAGTATCGCACAAAAATAACAACGTTTTGAATTGTTTAACCTCCTTCAAAACAGTAAAAATTAAGTGACGGAGGGGACCTGAAGGTTTACAAACAAACAAAACTCGCTTTTTGTTCGACGATAAGAAGGTATTACAATAAGAAGTTATACACGAGATGTTCGTAAAAGAAGTTAAAGACCGAAATTAAGCTGGATAAATTCATAAAGAAATAAAAGATAAGCATCAGTCACTCAGCATAACTATTATATAAAAATTGTACTGGAATTTGTATGGAAATATTATGGGTAAGTATTATCAGTACGTATTAAAGGTAATAGGAGATCTTGCAAATGTATTATAAAATTAAATTTAAAAAATTAGTTAAGTTTATGTAAGTTTTAAAATTAAATAATATCAATTTTCAAGTAAAAATTACACATCTTGTGGGATCAAATAAAGATAAGCACCCCCAGCCTTCTTTAATTAGCCTTATAAGGCTAACTAACGAAAATATCACGACCTAACCTAATTAATCGTCAATGGCGTACGGTTGACTTAACGATTGGTTAGGTTAGGTCGTGATATTTTCGTTAGTTAGCCTTATAAGGCTAATTAAAGAAGGCTGGGGGTGTTTATCTTTACTTGATCCATCTTGTGGAATGCCATATTGAGTAATTTACTGTTGGAGACAGAATTTTTTTGTTCTGACACATTGGCATGTTTCTGTAAGATAGTGGGATCCGAACCATCTGAGGGTCACTACATCATCTGGATAGAGAAGATGGTCACCCATCCAACTAGTCAACAAACCCAACGTCGCTTAGCCTCGCTGATCTAACGGGAAACGGTGTTGCGACGTGGCCATGGCGTAACCTCAGTACAGGGGTAAACTGTTACACTATACGAAATTTCATACGTAGTTATGAATTTTGTATATATTCGATTAGTATTCGTGCAAAAACGCCCATATTATATCTATTTAATTTCATGGAAGTTTCATGTGAATGTAAAATAACGCTGTAGCCACATATAAAGAGTGCCACGGGTTCTCTGGCACTAATAAATACAACTATAAAGAACCCTTTCACCTTATGTGATGTAATAACGGAATTAACTAGATGCAACTTTATTTTATTTTCCACAAATTCTATTTACATTTCCTTAGTTCCCTTTGTAAAAATAGAAATGAATCTCAAAGATTTTTGTCTGAAAGCTGTCGTCATGCTTCCCAACGGCATATTCAGATAAGAATACTGTAATTAAACTACTTGTCACTAAAAAATACAAAATTAAACGTTAATGCCAACATTGTGTAAACCTATATGGATGTAATGTATATCTTATGTAATGGGTTCTTTCTCAATAAAGACTGTCATTATTATTATTATTATTATTATTATTATTATTATTATGTAGTGGCTGATACATACTGAGTAATGTTTTTAATCTTGGTCAAACTGAAGGAAATCCTACTCACCTATCCATACTTCCTGAGAGAACCATGTCAGATTTGAAGTTTGGAAGTCGAAATACCCTAGTTTTTTGTACTTCCCATCAATCATTTGTTCGATCTGTGTCCAAGCAATACGAGAACCATCAGTGCTGAAAGCGACTCTACCCTGGAAGAAGTGTAAAGAAGGAAAGAGTTAAAGGAAGTGACCTAACTTTATTATATTCATAGGTTTTCAGTCTGTAATTGTAACTTTATTTTATAGCGTTGGGAACTGATGTATTGTTTTTTAATTCAGTTTCACGGGGTCAGTACGCCATTCTCAGTGTGGGAACAGAATTGTTCTGCCAGAGTTCTGCCACCTACCGACACCCCGAGGAACTCCGTTGCGTTCATCGCCTCGTACAGTTGATCCGCGATTTTCTTATTAGTGTACGTAAAATCATCAATAGTGCTGCCAACTTGTTTCAATTTTCGCATCGTTCTATTCAGTGCCAGGGCCATGCTCCAGATGGCATCATAAGCTAAAGGCGCCTCCTGCAAAAAGAAATATTATTATGATTGGATACTTTAAAAGCTTTACTTGAAAAGCTTTTCCTAAATTTTGTCATAACAAATATATTACTGAAAAATAAAAAATGTAATTTTCGCACTGAATAATCAGTGAATGAAGGTAACTCTGTCGTTTATACATTTACAACACAATTTATAAGTATTTACGATACCGTGAAATCAACAGAAGACGCTCACCTGATAACCTACAGGATATTTCTTATTTTCAATATCATATCCTTTCACCGTCAGAGCTTCATTCAGTCTGATTCGAAATTCATCCGCGGTCTGCAAAAAAATTATTTAATCAATCAAGATGACAAATTCATTACTGTTTTTTAAGGGTTTAGGGGGCGACGATATAATAATGGCTTTCTGGAATTTAATCTCCGTTGCGGCATCACGTTTGCCACATCACACGCAGAGAGGATCTACAGCTTAACGTCGATTTCGAACCACGACCCTATATAAGAATGGTCGAGAGGGGAGAGTTCTAATCAGTGAAGTATGAAATTAAGAGCTTCGGCTCGGGCTTCAAGCTTGCAACCATGTAACTTATACAATTCGGCATTTATTGAGCAGTTTATAAGTTTCATTATCTTCTTATCATTTGTATCATCATTAAATCTACAATTCGTAGATCTTTTGTTCATTAAGAATCCTCGCTTGACAAACGATACATACACATATATATATATATATACAGTTGACAGGCAATTTATTTATGCATTTTCTTCTCTACTGTATTATGTTTTAATTAAACACTTATCACAAAAGTAAAAAAGTACATTAATTTTAGAATAAAATAAACAAAAGAAGTTCGATAGCATACCATTCCAGAGATTGTCCTTTGATTATCTTGATTCCACATGAGAGCCTCCGTCGTGATGTGCCCTTCAGCTGCTTGCAACATTTGTTCTTTAGTACAGTTGAGTTCCTCTTCCTGAAGGTTTTGTCCATACCATTCATCGTCATACCAACCTTTAAAAGAAAGACAATGCTCGTATAATACAAGGTTCTGTCTGTTCAGAAAAGGGGTGTTCAGTAAAGGGGTGTTCAGAAAAGGGGTGGAGCTGTACAGTATAAAGGTTCATAAAGTGTTTACGGTATGTTCATATAGTCGAATACCCTCGTTATAATTTAAGGCAAGGATCGACAATAAAGAGTCGTAGGTTTTAATACACTGTATTTTTATTGTTTTATAATTATTAAAATGCAATAAACACACTTATATAGACTAATGATGAACGAGTAATTAAATAAATTTAAAAAATTAAAATTTTGTTAAAAACTTAAAAAAAAATACCACAAATAATGGTGATATTATATTAGTAATGCTTTTAATATTTGAACCAAACGTACCATATTGTATTATTCATATACGTGTTTTATTTCGTTTATATTTTTAAACTTTATTATTTAAACTATATTATTTGATATATATTTATAAATTCAGAGCCACAAGAATGGGTCTTCGGAGCCACGGCACAGGTTCACGAATCACGACCCTCCCTCGAGATGAAATTGAAATAACTTCCAGAATTTTAGTTCTTGTTATTGGAAAAAGTATGAAACGAAAATACAAGAATATTAATTGTACAGTTTTGAAAAAAAAAGGTAACTTAGAACCAACATTTTTAAAAAGCATGAAAAATTACTAATTGGTAATATTATGTTTAATTTTGGATATTTTATTTTATGGGGGACAGTAATAAAATTAAAAAAAACAAAACCCAGTCAATAGCGATCAGCAAGTCTCGTGATTTTTAGAAATTTTAGGTTTTTCGGCGAACTTTTTTCCCCAAACTGTACAAACAGACACGTAACTCGAATTATTATTCGTCTCCTTCAAACAAACAAACGAGAAAAAAAATCTGCGTAAGTTATTATTACTGGGTTATTAAATTCACAACTGTTTAAACAACCTTTTTTTGTTTTTAATTTAAGTATTATGATATAAACTAAAGTTTTGTAAAAGATACGAAATGCAGCACATATACCTATGAAGAACCATACATAGGCCTTCCCGTAGAGTTGATTTTTATAGATTTCGCACAACACCCTTCTCGCTGCTACAACGTAAAACAACCCGACGATGATTCTAGCATCTTGTCTTTTCAGGTTTCGAACTGCATCCGTTGGGTTGTTAAGAAAACTTTGCCTAGTCACAACCTCTATTCCAGCTCCTTTGCATTCAATTTCAAGATCTTCGACAGTCTGAGGATACATCGATATACGAAAGTCTGTTGTTATTCGCTGGGATGTCTGTGAGATAAATATGTCCACTCCCACGTAGAGCGCTGCTCATTTTACGTGAGTTTGGGTGTGAGGTAGTAGTAGTAGTAGATAGTAGTACCCACATTCTTAAAAGAGACCATTACATTCAACGGTAATTCTACATCGCGGCTAGATTTCTCATTTTAACATAGTGATGGGCAACCAACCAACCCCCATAATTATAGTGGAACTCATTGCATTCCTTCTATTCTAGCATCACGTAAAAAGTTCAAGCTTTATAATTACTTCGATCGATCTCTAATTTTCAGTATGTTAAATAAACCGTTTTAGCGACTATACACTTCATTACCGTGTCTCAGTGTATAGTCGCTAAAACGACTGTACACTTGTACAGGGTGTTCGGAAAGTCACTGTGCACTTATATAATCGAGATCGTCCATTCACGCTTGATGACCTGAAAAGTGCAATAACTGCGTACATAAGGTCCATTTCAAAAGAAGAACTGACAAAGGTGTTTCAAAATAAAATAAGACGGGTCCAGGCCTGTATTGCTGTTAAAGGACATCACTTTCAACACCTTTTATAAGTTCTGATGGTCCCATCCATAACCTCTATCATATATGCAATGTTATATTTATTTAATAGCATACAATAGTATAAGTGCACAGTGACTTTCCGAACACCCTGTATTATAAAGGAGTAAAGATATATATATATATATATATATATATATATATATTATAATATATACTGTATATAAATTATTTCTCATTTCATCGCAGTGGTGAAATATGATACAAAATATTCCTTTAATTAAAGGACTGCCAATGACATTATAAAGCGACACAGTGCCAAAAATCATTCTTCGCGACAGTTTAGCTTCAAATAAAAATGTAAACTTTTGAACTTACGGAAATGAACACTTCTTCCGCTTGTTGCAAAATGGCGATTCTCGACCACCTAAATTTTTGCATCAGTCGGATTCGGGTTGGATTGTGAACGGTTGCGGATGGATGAGTGCGAAAGAACGTTGGGAAACGGGTACGATCGGAGAGAGCAGGAGAACTGGATCCATAAGACAACTTTAAAAATTAAAAAAAGTCAACTTTCAGTAAAGTTTCAAAATATTTCAAATGTTTATCAAGTTGAGTTTGGTTTCTATTCTAAATTTTCTCTTACGATAGATCCCATTTGAACTCCAAACAGAACCTACTCGAACAAATTTTTTTCACGTAAAATATTACACTTACACGATAAAAGACATTAATTTCATAGTGATGTTATTTATTGTAGAAATAATTAATTCATACATGATTGAAAAAAATTTCAGTTTTGTTTTATATACAGGTGATCCGTTTGGGTATGGATAAAATAAAATTGATGTCAAATGGAAACAGTAACATTGTATAGTTTAATATTTGGCAAACAATGCCCACAAAGAGGGTAGATCTTACAAACCCTAATTAGGCTTCAACATGACCCCCCCTCAACTTCCGGACACGAAAGAGGTCATAACGAGAGGCTAATTCTTACGACCACCCGCGTGTGGTTCAGTGATAGACCACGATTCTTCAAATGTGCGGTACCACTGCATTATGGAGTCGTATTTAGGAGCTTTTCGAACACCATACGCAATGCGAAACTCACGCTGTACTGCTGTCACACTCTCAAACTTAGCAAACCAAATGACACACTTCGCACGTTGTTGTGCATTCGCCGCCATCGAAACTGGCATACTTCTCATAAGTCTGACAGCAGATGTAGCTCGTACGTCGGGCAGCGGATGGCATAGCCTATTACAAACTCCCACATTTTATGACCACACGTGCAACAGATGAGCGCTGTATCACTTCTCGGTAGATTCTCACAGCTTTTATATTTTATCCATACCCAAACGGATCACACTGTATATATATATATATATATATAATATATATATACACACAGAGGGTTGACAAAAGTAAATAGACACCACGATAATCATCCTCAAAAACAAATGAGGGGTCGCGCGTCTTACGGTACCTAAGCGCCACCACAGGCGAAAACGTGTTTTTGATGGATATCACTATTTTCACCATTCCTCTATCGCGTGGTTTGGGTTATAATGACCTTACGACACTAGAAGTATGGTTGAAAACCTTATGAAGCGAACTACTTTTTTCACCTCATTCTGTGCCAGAAATCGCACCCAAAGTTCGGCATAAGAAGAAAATCAAAAAAATTAAAAAATATATATATAAAATATAAAATATGAAAAGCTATTCCAAAAACTCATAAACATCTTTATTAGCATACTTAGAACTCTAATTTAGCCAAAAATGAACGTTCTAGCTCAATTAATAACAGATACTATTGCCAGAATATTGCTGAACTTTGGAGGCGATTTGTGGAATTTTAATTTTGGCGCTTAGGTACCGTAAGACGCGGGACCCCTCAAATGGCAAAACTCATCAATGGAATGCGAGAACGTGTGTCAGTTTTGCATAATTCAAAGGAGAAAACAACACGATTCTAAATATATTTATTCAATAAATCTGTTATTATTTATTGACTTTTATTGTCAAATAAAACGAAACCGAAGGTGTCTATTTACTTCTGTCAACGCTCTCTCTCTCTCTCTCTCTCTCTCTATATATATATATACATTTAAAACCGATTTTTTTTGTGGGGGGGGGGGGAGGCGAGTATTTGCTATCATATACGTACACATGTGTGTATATATGATACGAAACACTTCAAAAATTGTCGAGTGGATTTTAGATATCACAATAATAATGATTGGGGTTGTTTAACCTCCTTCGCAGCATCTCAGGTCATATGACGGAGAGGACCTACAGCTTTACGTGGGATCCGAACCAGGGGTCGCTACATAATCTGGACGCGGAAGACGGACTCCCATCCAATTACTACCCAGACCCAATGTCGCTTAACTTCGCTGATCAACGGGAAGCGTTGTTACGACATTGGCTACTACGTAGCCCGATTAGATATCATAAACGAGTCAAACGTTTATGTGTATAATGTTAAGCCTTCAGTAATTATATTGCTGGAGTCAACCTATTGTTATGACACTATAAACATGCCAAGGCCAGCTTTAATAGCTGAGTGGGTAACACCGTTTTCCTGTAAGCGAACTAAAACGCTGAGGTCTGAAGTTCGAAGCCCGATAATGTTGGTAATAATAATTAAGGAGTTAGAAGAATAGGTCACCATTCGTTGGCCTGAGCGTTGTGTGTGCCAGTTTCTGCTCCCTTTTGACTGATTAGATACGTCAGATGTCTCCATCTTCATTCACTTATTTTCTATGTAACTTTTAACAGGATCAAACTTGTTTTTTTTTTTTAAGCTTGGTATGAATTTTAAAACATAAATTTAAATAAAGTAATTTTTTCTAGTTAAAAATCTAACGCAGAATATTTTGCAAAAAGGCTAATTTAATTTTGTGAAGTAAAATCTAAAAGTAAAAGAGCGCATGCGCGAGAACAACTAAAACTGCACAACAAATTTTAAAATGGTTTACAGTACTAAACAAATAGTATATTTGACTCACTTTAATACAAAAGAACTTTGTAAATTGAGTTCAATCTACTAATAACTTTTAGTCCGTACGTAATATCTTCATGAAAATGTTAAATTAACCCTTTATCGCTCAGTGTGACTTTACTGATTTTGTTCTGGCTAACGCCAGACCATTTTGTTCAGTCTCAGAAAGACCTCTGTGCAGTAAGGGATTAAGAGACGTTTGCTTAATCCAGCGGTTCTCAAACTTTTTCTTCTGTACCCTTGAATTTTTTCGCGGGATTTTATGAATTTTCGAGAGGCATAGAGGATTTTTACTTTCTTTACGACCGTGTGACTCGTGGCCGTTTGTTAATCGTATATAAAATTAAAAGGGTTATATTTTCAGGACCCCTTCGCGTACCCCTTAAGATTCCCTCGCGTACCCCTGGGAGTACGCCGTACCCAAATTTGAGAACCACTGGCTTAATCCTTTACTACACAGAGGTCTTTTCGAGACTGAATAAAATCTACTGGCGTTCGCCAGAACAAAATCAGTGAAGTCACACTGACCGATAAAGGATTAATTAAAGGTTATTATTATGTATCTCTCTATTAAAATTAGTCAGATATACAGATGTACCTTTTTAGTACTATATAAACAAGTTAAACAATATACAAGTGTGTTATTTGCTATAAGAAGCCTAAGCACAAGTTTATATGTATATTGATGGCTGCAAAGAACTCGACTACTAGGAAGAATACGTAAATTAAATCTATATTCGCTGGAAAGAAGAAGAGACACACACACACACACACCATATTTTACATGTGGAAATGTTCGAAAAACTGGTACCTAATCTCAAACTGAACCAGTAAGGATCCAAACAATACTGGAAAATAGGAAAGGTAGAATGTGTAGTGTTCCCAAACTATAGGCCCGACGAGGGACACACTCAACACTGAAGGAAAATAGCTTGGCTCTCAGAGGGTCAAGATTTTTTAACCTACTCCTGAAAGACCTCACGTATCGAAGTTGAAATCTTCAGTTGAAGACTAGATGCCTGGCTCAGGGCGGTACCGGATGAGCCGGGTGTGCCTGTCTATGTGCGATAGAGATCGCGAGAGAGCAGCTCGCTCCTCCATCAGGCCAGGCCTAGAGGTGGGGGCCACCAACTTGACCTTCGTATGAAGAGAGACGGACGCACGGAACTTCTATCAGGTTTACCATACAGTATATATTAAATGTGAACATCTCCACATGGTGGTTTACGAGTCTCTTCCCATACTTAACCCTTTAACGCCGAGCGTTTTTGTAGGGTTAAGTCTAAATGAATTTATTTGAAACGGTACGTATTCGACCCAGTCGGCGTTAGAGGGTTAAGAAACTCTATAAGCAACAGGAACACCAAATCACTGCAACTTACAACAATCAAATTCCACATTTTTGCCGCTTCACCGATGGTTGTAGAAACTGTTGAACAACCGCCCAAAAGCATCAGTTTCTTGGGAGGTTTGTAAAGTAGGTCGTACATAACAGCTGCTCCAAGACCAGGTTCACACTGGAACATGTGGACATAATGGCCAATCGAATATAATGCAAAAGCACAAAATATGATCATAACACACACACACACACACACACACACACATATATATATATATATATATATATATATATATATATATATATATATATATATATATATATATATATATATATCAACCAAACTTTACTAACTTGAATATATACTTAACTTATAAACTTTCTTAAATCAATCCTAGTTGGTGCTTGAACAACCCTAACCTCTTACCAAAGAGTCGTTCCATTTAATGTTGAGTTTATACCCTGGAAGAAGGTTGTAATGGTTGTTTACATCTTCAAGGGCTAACATGGCAGCCGGTTGACAAGCCTTCATAAACGAAATTGAAAATTTATCGTTGTAGAATGATTTAACAATTAAGATAATTTTTCTACCTTCCTAAAAAATAAAAGTATATAATCACCAAATAGCAAAACTGTGTATAACGAATCTCCATCCCTTATTAAATGTTACACAAGTTTATACAATAAAATGCTTTTTCTATTCTTCTTCGTAAAGTTATTAAAAAAAATACAATAACTATTAACCGAAATCTTTGCTTTTAAAAAACAAAAAAAAACAAAAAACAAAAGGGGAAGGAGTCGAAAAATTTTAACC
Source organism: Bathynomus jamesi (assembly GCA_023014485.1). Classification (NCBI taxonomy): domain Eukaryota; kingdom Metazoa; phylum Arthropoda; class Malacostraca; order Isopoda; family Cirolanidae; genus Bathynomus; species Bathynomus jamesi. The sequence goes on along the minus strand of JAJOZX010010782.1, from coordinate 116,545 downwards.
TTGAAGAACGTCACCGCACCTGCTTTAAATTTCAAACTTTAAAATTAAGTCCTTCATCGCAAAGAATTAAAAATTATAAACTTCAGTACCTCCTGCATGTATGATGTCCTATCAGAATATACAAAATTAATATAATAATAATAATAATAATAATGACAGCAGACATGCTCTATTCTGTTCCTTCCTAATTTCAAATACAAAATAACCATACATGTCATCTATTAATTATTTATAAAGGATTCATCTTATACTTATTTTATTTTCAGTATTTTATATACGATTTATATGTGTTCCTATATACCTGCAATTAAAATCACCTTACCTGGCCCCCTTGCCAACCACCTGAGCCGTTAATAGGAAAAATACCCCCAATATGAAGTAGCTTTTCTGCCCCATCAGAGGAAGTCTCCCCCGGTAAGAGGAAGGAAGCCAACGTGACTACACCAATGAACAGGAAAAAGTTCTGAAATGGAGAAACAGAACACTGTTAAAACGTTTCATGGTTATTTGAACCCAAATTGGAGTTAAATAAGCTACGACCCATTAATTAAGTAGTTAACAACATCATTAATTTGGTAAGTCTGAAAATAAGGAAGAGACAAAATTTTCCTTATTTTTCAAAATTTGTCGAAGAAATGTTCAACAATTTTTAACTATTTTAAATGGGTCGGAAATTATTTGTCGTGATTTTAAGTTAACCTTAAGTTCAATTAATTAAATGATTTTTAGAATGAGACTTATATTTTATCGTAACATCAACATTAACATTTCTTAATTTTATAGGCCTATCTATTAAATGAAAACAGCAAAGTCCCCTTAACTATGCAATCTAGACACGATTCAGTATGACGTCATAACGGGTTCATTTGATTGGCCGTGTTAAAATTTTGTTAAAAAAAGAAATAAATGCGTGATTTTGTTTACAAATACTAACATTTAACTAGTAATAGTAGTAGTACTAGTAGTATGGTATGCTAATATTTAACTAGTAGTAGTATGTATTGGTATGCTATGTATGTTTAGGAAGACATTAAGTGCGCACTGTCATATATGTATATGTGAAGTATATATTATTTTTTACTACACACTCTAAATGGTAGTAGATGTTTCGTTATACACATGAAGCGTCTGCTAGACATTTTATAATGCTCTTAGCTTTCTGAAATGTTTACTAGTTACTTCAAATATCTAAAAAACGGTACATAAATGGTTCAGATATACAAAGGTGTAGAAATTAAACATTCCATTTGTATAATAAGTTTATTCTCTATTGTTTGCGCCTAGACGCATGCCCATTGTGATTAAAAATATTTTGAAATTGTGACGTGGTCTATTTATGTGCTTGTATTTATAGACTATCTCGAAAAAGAGGAAAAAAATATTATATTTGTGCAAAGTATTTATTCATTTATTTCATGTAAACTTAGGTTTTCCTAATGTCTTCCATGCACTTATGAATTTCATTTATTTGGCTAAGCCTTGACTAGTGAAGTCTTTCAAGATTAAGAACTAGTCTATGACCCTGGAGACTCTAACCTTAGGCCTAGGCATCTTGATATAAGTAGGCCTATCCTGGGTTCAATCTCTAAGTTAAGCAGCCTATACTTGAGAAAATATACAGATAAGTTAGAAAAGATTCAGACTAGAGGAACCAAAATAAGTCCATAACTGAGAAGTAAAACATTTGGGGGAAGATTAATTGAAATGGAAAAACGTCGACTTGAAAAACGTCGACTTGAAAAACGTCGACTTGAAAAACGTCGACTTAGAGGAAAACTAATGAGAGTACTTAAAACTAATAAATGGTTTTGATAATGTACATTATAGGAAGTTATTCGATGGGGGATGCAGCGTCAATTACAAGAAGAAATGGATATAAATTAAAAGTCAAACGTTTTTAAACTCTCTGCTACCAACGGGGGTAATGAAATTACCCCACGCCCATTTTTTGTGTATATTTTGTGTATATAATTTTCCTTTCAGGTCTTTGTTACTTTGGACCTTTTCCAGTTTGTGTACCGTTTTTCATATAATTTATTTTTGAGAATATTTTTGTTAAAACTAACGAAAATATCACGACTTAACCTAACCAATTATCAAGAGCGTACAGTTGATCTATTAGTAAATAGTAAATACTATTCCAGAAACAAACAATGTTATAATTAATAATAGATCAACTGTACGCCCTTGATAATTGGTTAGGTTAAGTCGTGATATTTTCGTTAGTTTTAACAAAATATTCTCAAAATAAATTATATGAAAAACGGTACACAAACTGGAAAAGGTCCGTTACTTAGTCTTTCCAAGACATAGGCAGATAAATGAATTTTCTTTGCTAATTTCTGAAAGAGAAAGATTTGGGCGATATATGCGCCATTTGTCCTAGACAACGAGATCGAAAAACTAGACTCATGCGTGTTATCTGCAAGAAACCCGTTTGCCAAATTCATTGATTAGACTCAGTAGAGGATGTTATTGTAAAATGCACACATTGTAAACAGTAAATAATAATTTGCTAAAGTAATACGTGATAATTTAGGGCGGGTCATACTATGCATTTTTTTTAAATCAATGGAGAGGGGTGTTCAAATGACATATTTTGGTGTATAGAACACAATTCTGAAGAAAATATTTAACCCTAACCTACATCATTTTGCAGTTGATTATTATTAAATTGTTGATTATTTTACTATTGTAGTTACCCCAGAATATGTCTTCTCACGTTTTCTATTATGGCTGCTCACGTTATCTCTCATAGAGCATTGTTCTAACTAATTCATATAAACACATATAATGTAATTCATATAATAATATTTAAATACTCAAATAAAAAGGTGTGCCATTCCACTTAATTGTAATTATCATACAGTTTGGTATATGAAATATTTTGACGGTTTTCTGGCGCGCATAAGGCCATTTTCTGAGCCACCTTTCTCAGAGGCTAGAATGTAACGTTTCAGAACATTCTAAAACGTTTTGTGAAATATTTGAAGTGACTCATGATTTATGAAGCTATTTTACCACCTCGGCTTGCAGTGAGGGGATAGATTTAGTGATTATCTACTGATATTTTTTTGTTACTGTTCACATGTGAGTATTATTCTGTTATATTTTAGAAAAAGCTATTTCTACGCATATTATAGTGATACATTGAGCAAAATTTAATTAACCTTGATGGCCCTACTCTGTCAGACAAAAAATTATCCGGGCCAATAGGAAAGCTCCTTGATTCTGCTACAGACTTTGATATCAATCCAAACTTCACCCGAATCTCTGTTGGCCCTCCACTGATCAAGCTTCCTGACAAGGTCATTCAAGACCTCTCAACTGAGCAATACTATGGCTATAAAATTGTCTGTGCAGTCAGGGATGGAGTACTTCCTGCAGGGCTGGCTCTGTTAGAGATAGGACCAGTAAACCACAGCCGCTGGCTCACCACAGCGAACAGACTTCTCAGGCTCTGGGTGTCAAAGCACGGACTTAAAGGAAAGAACCTGAAGATTCTGCAATTCATTGTGGAATTCATCATTGGAGTGTATTACCCATGTTGGTTCAACGTGAAGGTCAAGCACTCCTGGATCGAAGGGCCTAGGCACATCCTCTTTCAGCTGGACTGCCTCAAGTCCCAGAGAAAGGAGGTGCTGGATATTGTGATGCCAACTGTGAGAAGATCTGCTTGGTATGCCCACAGTGAAGTCATCCTCCAAACACTACTCTGCTCTGAGGATCAGAAGGAGAGGATTGAAGGGGTGGAGAGAATCCTGGCCATCAGGGGAGAGGGGGATCCGGACACTCAGCTGGGGGACTCCTCTGTTAGGAGCAGAAGGACACCTGACATCAATTGTGTTGCTTCCAGCATCGGTGACTTGATCAGCTGGTCAGAAGGTGTGTCAGAGCCACCTCTCACCTGCTCTCTAAGCACCTCAGAGGTGAAAAACTTCATCAACACCCCCATGGAGGTGCGCAACTGGCCTTGCCACACACAAAGCATTGAGAGGGTTGTTAAAATGGTGACTGAGGCTTCTGCTAAGTACTTCTCACAGGAAAAGAGGGATGGAGGGATCAGGGCTCAGGAGACCAGCAGGAAGCTGATGTCCAAGTCTGAGTCAAAGCAGGATTTGTGCAACCTGGCAAAGTTCAAGATGTCAGGAGAATGATCTTTGTAATTATATCCAGTGATATACATGCAGTTCACCTATTAATAAATATATGTAAAGTTGATTTGGCCTTGTCAATATAAATGATTTACCTTATATCTTTTAATATATTATAAAGGGGTTCAAAAGGATAAAATTGGCAATTTAGAAATACAAAATGATGTAGGTTAGAGTTATCCTATCCAAAAAAGAAGCTCATATTTGAATTCCCCATGTAAAAACACATAATTTAGACACCCCTGATGGTAGGATTTCCTTCAGATTCATGTTGTCACCTGAGTACGACCCGCCCTAAGTCGTGATATGTTCAAGACAGACTTGAGTTTGTATGGCCTAAAAATAGAGTTCTAACAAAAATGCCATGGAGTAACTTAGTTATCCCCCTTGGTAATAGGTAGATGCAAAAAACCTTGGTAGTAGAGAGATTAAGAGAAATGCTGCAAAGCAATTTTTGGTTCTTTTGCATTATCCTCCCAACATTAATTTTTTTATATAATGTTGGTTTGGTTTTGGTTATGGTACTTTATTTTCCTTCCATTATAAAAAAAATTAGTGTTGGGATTAGGTTAGGTTAGGTTAGGTTAGGTTAGGTTAAAAACAGCCCGCCTTAAGTGTTTTGCTAACGTACTTTATTTTCCTTCCATTATAAAAAAAAATTAGTGTTGGAGGATAATGCAAAAGTACCCAATTTTTTTCATATAAATTTAAACTCCTAAACATTGATGAATTAGACATTTCGGATCACCTGAAGATCAGGGCCCCCAACCTTCTTTAGTTAGCCTTATAAGGCTAACTAACGAAAATATCACGACTTAACCTAACCAATCCTCAAGGACGTACAGTTGACCTAACGATTGGTTAGGTTAAGTCGTGATATTTTCGTTAGTTAGCCTTATAAGGCTAACTAACGAAGGCTGGGGGCCCTGATCTTCAGGTGATCCGACATTTCAATGTTAGTTCATTAGACATTTCATTAGACATTTTCAATTGTAATTTTGGAACAATTTAAAAATGTCTAAATTAACTAACTGAAACGTTTAATTAATATAAAACGTATAACGCATTAGACATTTCAAAATTAACAAAACTGGGATAAATTATAATAAATTATAATAAATTATAAATTGTGACCTATTCATTAATAATAAAATGCCATTACCGAAAACTCTTATACAGATATGAACAGAATAAATATTTTGTCTTCTCAGATAAGATAATGTTTACATTATAACATTATATTCTACAGTTACTTAGGATTAAGTAAACAAAATTATTATTTCTAATTTGTGTACTGTAGTTATTAAGTCACATTCGATATATATATATATATATATTATTTAGTTGCTTAACCGCCGATTCGTACCTAGAGTGGTACATATCTCGGCGAGACAGGGTGGGTAGAGTCGCTAGGATGGGAGTATTAGACTGAGGGGAATGAGAAAGTTCAGTTATTGAATATGTGATAGGGGGGTGGGGGATGGATTAGATGCGATGAAGTAGTTGGGAGTGGGTGAGGTGTGTATATATATATATATATATATATATATAATCCTAGCCAATCCTAGCCAATAATCCTAGCCAACATACAGGGCCTTAAATCAAACCAGTCCACGAACAAAGTTGCATACCTGAAAGGACTCATGCAAGAAGCCGGAGAAGACTTTGCATGCCTCACGGAAACTCATCTAAAGGACTGCCAGGCGAACTGTGAAAATTGTGAGTCCTGTATTGACAAAAAAGAAATACAAATTGACAACTATAACATCCTCCGAGCCGACAGAACAGTGAGACGTAAAGGAGGATGTGCTATTTACACACGCGAAAGGCACATAGCAGAAATGGCTATAAGTACCTCAAACAACTACGTAGAATGTGTAGCAGCAAAAATTGAAAAATTAAATATGGCACTAATTGTAATGTACAAACCCCCAAACACATCATCCTCAAAATTTTCAGATTCCATTACAGAGATAAGAAACTTAGTAAAAGATCTACACTCTCCAACCCCAAATATTTTTCTCTGTGGTGATTTTAATTTCCCATTCATGAAATATAAAAGGATAGGAAAAAATATATGTATACACCAGGACAAGGGGGGCACACGAGAAGACCAGGAGCAGGTAAAAATGCTACTAGCTTTAGCTGATGAATTTATGTTAACGCAAGAAATAACAGAAAACACAAGAAAAAACAACTGCCTAGATTTGGTATTCACAAACAACAGTACTCTAATTGATAATGTAGAAATATCCCCAACTATGATATCAGACCACAATATCATTGAAATAACAACTAATATAAAGGCAACAGGAAAGGAAAGAACACGCACAACAGACAGAAGCAAATTCGAAATTTTTTAATTTTCACTCCAAAGCTATAAACTGGGAAGATGTGACATCCAGCATGGAAGTAATAGACTGGAAAACCATTTTCGAGGCCAAGACAACGGAAGAGATGCTAATGACGTTAGAGGAGAAGACGCTAGAAATTGTGGAAAAATATGTCCCAAAGATACAACAAAGAGGAAAGAGAAGCAGGTTCGAAAGACAAAAGAGGGCATTGTTCCGAAAGAGAAAAAGAGTGACTGCAAAATTAAGTAATTGTAAAGATAACAACATCAGAAAAATATTAAATGATAAACTACAAAGTATCGATGTCGTCATACAGGAACAAAAGAAAGTCGAAAAACCAAGCGACTATCGGACCTTTAAAAAATGAGAACAGTGATTTATCTGATGATCTAACAGAAGTATCTGAAATATTAAAAGCTCAGTATGAATCATCTTTCAGTATCCCAAAAACTGACAAATTGATATGCGATAGAAACGCGTTTTTTGAAGAAGAACCACAAGGGGAAAGTATAACGGATTTCGACTTTACGACGGATGATATTACACAAGCCATAGGGAAACTAAAAACACACACAGCGGCAGGACCGGATAAATGGAATGCCACACTGATCAAAAACTGCAAGAATGCAATCGCTGAGCCCCTATACTGGATATGGAGATGATCATTAGACACGGGAGAAATACCAGGCATCCTGAAGAGCGCGAACATAGTCCCAATATATAAAGGAGGAGATCGATCCGAGGCCAAAAACTATAGGCCAGTGTCGCTTACATCTCATCTCACTAAAATATTTGAAAGAATATTTAGACAGAAAATCTATGACGTTTTGGAAACTCAGAAAAATTCAATGATAACCAACACGGGTTTCGATTAGGCAGATCATGCCTATCACAACTAATTGAACACTACAACAACATTATTGATTCACTTGAAAGTAATGAAAACTATGATGTACTATACACAGACTTTGCTAAAGAGTTCGACAAGTGTGACCACGGAATCATAATACATAAACTGAAATATATGGGAATAACAGGAAAAGTAGGGAAATGGATATATAATTTCCTTAGTGAGCTGCGGCAAGTCGTTACAGTACAAGGAGTATCTTCATCAGAATCAGAGGTCCTCAGCTCGGTACCACAAGGAACAGTATTAGCTCCACTACTCTTCATAATCATGCTAACTGACATAGATGAGGACGTTACCAGAGACAGCACAGTAACATCCTTTGCGGATGACACAAAGATCAGTAGAAAAATAAGAAACAAAGAAGACATAGGATCTCTACAAACCGACATAAACAAAATCTACAAGTGGACTGAAGACAACAATATGAAGTTTAACACCGAGAAATTTCAGCTATTACGGTACGGAAAAAGAGAAGACCTAAAGTCCAAGGAATATTATACCCCAAATGGACAGGAAATTCAGAGAAATTCCAGAGCAAAAGATTTAGGGGTTGTAATGACATGATGCGAAATTTGAAGCACAAAATAAGATAGCAGTAAACAGAGCAAAGAGAATAACGGGTCAGATATTGAGAACCTTTAAACGAAGGGATAGGAATGTAATGATTCCTCTACTGAAAACCCTGATAATACCCAAATTGGAATACTGCTCGGTCCTAACATCCCCATATAAAAAAGAAGACATTAGACAGCTGGAGGGGATCCAAAGAAGCTTCACAGCCAAGATCAATGGGTGCAAAGAACTAAATTACTGGGAAAGGTTACGAGAACTAGACCTATATTCACTGGAAAGGAGAAGAGAGAGATACACCATTATTTACACTTGGAAAATAATGGAGAAACTAGTCCCTAATCTTACTCTGAATCCCATAACTCCCCAAACAACGGTGGAAAGTAGAAGCGGTAGACTGTGTCGTATTCCCAAATTGAAGGCGAGACAGAGAACATCCTTAACCCTGAAAGAAAATAGTTTTGTAGTGAGAGGACCAAAACTGTTTAATCAGTTGCCCAAAGACCTAAGAAACACGAAGGGAGTTGCAGTGGAAATCTTCAAAAGAAGACTAGACGCCTGGCTCAGAACAATCCCCGATGAGCCGGGCGTACCTGGTTATGTGAGGTGGAGAGCGCAAGAATCCAACTCACTACTTCACCAGGCCAACTCGAGAGGAGGGGCGACAAGCTTGACCTTCGCGAAATGAGAAATCATCGCGCGGAACCTTTGTAAGGTTGTAAGGTAAGGTATATACATACCAAACAGGAGGAGGCTGTTGTATTTATATAAAAAACACACGGATGAAATGAAAGTAAAATTTCGAAATTTCGGGAAGTCAAATTTTTTATTTCGGTCAAAAATTCTTATTTTAAAATTTAAAGAACTGAACCCCAATCGTTATGAACGTGTACAGACCACCAAATCATAAAAATAAATTATTTTCAGTTCGTTACAAATAAAATAGAAAACACATTAAAATGGCATAGAAACTCCTTGTTGAAAAGTTCCACGCCAATATTAGGAAATTTTGATAGAACTCAGTCAATAATTCTATTGGATACTATGGAAAATTATGTACTTAACAAAATTTGTAAAGCGACTCGAAATGAGAATGTTTTGGAGTTAATATTGAGAAATAACAATGGTATGATAATATGTAAAAATGTAACACAAGCAGATTTTTCTGATCATAATATAATCGCTAAACAAATAAAATTAGAAACTAAAACACCGTTCTGGAGAGACAGAAGGAATATTTGAAGAATTAAATATCAATTCAAAGGAAATAAATTGGCTTGATTCGAAAGTTTCCATTCAGCTGGAACGGTTTCCGTATCAACACAAATAACAGTCATTTGTATACTTAGTAAGTTATTAAAAACTATTAAAACTTTATAAAAATTTATGTTAGATGTGCTGATAATGAGATTTTTGAATAAATAAAAGTAAGAAATAAAATTAATAATAAGTACTAGAAAATAAATAATTTTTTTTAATCCAATAAAATGCTGGACAATATTTTAAGTTAGTAATCCTTGAATCCAAATTCATGAATTTCTTGAATCTGAATCAGAACACACACACACACACACACACACACACACTATATATATATATATATATATATATATATATATATATATATATGGGATGAATTTCACACTTAAACACGTGAAACGAATGAATGATGCAAACCCGCAACGAAAAAGAAAAAAATTATTCCAAGGCCTTTCGTGTATTCAACAGTACACCTCGTTAGGGAATTGACTTCTAACTTTTGCACCACCCTCTGTATATATATATAAAATATTTCTTCATGAAAGAGTTTAGTTCTACCAGTAACTGAGTATTTCTTAGCACTCACAAAGCCCATACAGAAAACAAGACATTGCAAACACAGGAGCCATACAAAGGATTTTTATGTCCAACATTGAAGAAACAAAAAATGAAAACTAATGATCTCGACGACAAACCCTGAAACTTTATTCCCTGGAAAGATGTGAGATGCACAATAATATATATATATATATATATATATATATATATATATATATATATATATATATATATATATGCACTAGAATCACAAAATAACACGTGACCTTATTAATAAGCAAACAACCACAAGGAAAAGGAAACACAAAGTCCGAGCGCTTTCGTGATATATTCACATTATCAAGGAGGCTTGATAATGTGAATATATCACGAAAGCGCTCGGACTTTGTGTTTCCTTTTCCTTGTGGTTGTTTGCTTTATATATATATATATATATATATATATATATATACAGTATATATATATATATATATATATGTGTGTGTGTGTGTGTTACAGTCAATCTGTGAAACCAGTCATTTCACGTAATGGCTAAAATTTCACGCATTTCGCGTAATACCTGTGACCCTTAAACATAGATAATATGCATTGCTAACCTAACCCAACCTAATCTAACCTAACTTTACTTAACCTTCACGAAGTCATTAATCGCTTAATCGAATTACGCGAAATGCCTGAAATTTTTAGGCATTACGCGAAATGACTAGTTTCACACATTGACTCTAACATATATATGGAAAATACTCGAGGTATGTGTCCCAAATTTTATTAATGAAATAGAAACAGTTTGGATGAGACAGGGACAGGGGGTCATGAAAACAAGGATGGAAAATACCCTCCGAATACGAGGCCCAAAATTCTTCAATGCACTGCCGAAAAAACTGAGGAACCTCCAATATTTATTTTTGTTTCTTTCCACAAATAAAAAAATTAGAAAATCTTTCATTTTTACTCCTTAAGTCCTCAATCTTATGTGCATTTCTTAATCTTATGTGTCTATGTGTAATCTTATATATATATATATATATACACAGTACTATAGAATACCGGTATTAAAACAGGTATTGGGTAAAACAGGCCCCAATCCCGGTATTCAAAATAGCCGATATTACTTTCATCCCTACATACCAGTTTAACTAATTTCAAGAACCAACTGGACAGGTTCTTCTGCAAAATCCCTGATCAGCCATGTGTGGCCGGCTTCGAGGCTAGGAGGAAACTGGAGAGCAACTCTCTCCTCACCAAATCCATAAAACCCGCAAATGAGGCGGAATGCAGCCGAGGGGTCGACCACAGATCGACCCGAACCGTCGTTCAAAGTCATCATAATGTATCAAAAGGTATATATGCGCCTCGGTATGGTGTAGTGGTTAGCGTCGCTGACTACGAATCCATCGGCCCCAGGTTCGAGACCCGGTAACGGCAGCTGGTAGATACATGGGTGGTCTAGTGGTTAAGACGCTGGGCTGCTGGAGGGGCGTGGTTCGGATTCCATGTTAAACTGTAGGCCTAAGGTGGAGTGAAAAGCTTGACCTTCGTCAGAATGAACAATTTGGGCGGAAGCTAACGAAAGGTTACCGAAATTCAAAATTAACCATACCTTGATTCGGACACAAGACCTCTTGAATAAAGGTCTCGGTCCTGGATCCGAATCCTGGTGGAGTTAATCCTGCATTATGCCAAACTGTGAGTAATCATGCATGATACTTTATATGCATATTTACATCTTCTATGAATCTATACTATGAAAAGGCAGTCCTGTCTGTGCGTCTGTAGACACCATGTATTTACTATTAACCCTTCAATGACGGATGGTACCTTAAGGTCCACCAGAAATAATAATATAAATTGTACTACAATGCCTCGTTTCTATAAATGTTTCTACATGTTTATTTATAGATGTAATTTTGCTGTCGGGAAAGGAACCCAAAATGTGTAGCATTTCAGTGACTAGTTACTAAAATATTTAGTTTTGAATAACAATAAAACCTATACGTTCTGGTAACAAATGTGACCGCATATGCTGCGGACTAGTCCTTAAAGGGTTAAGCGATTCTGAACCTAGAAATAAATATGCTTTGCTTTGTTTCAACTTTTTATTGTAGCGACTTAAGATTTTCATGGCTGCGTTCTTTTCTATAGTTTTATTGACCGAAAACTATTGACTTCCCAGTAATTGGCGGGGGCCACAGGTCCCCCAATTACTGAAGCAGCCCTAGCACCACAGGTGTAGCTAAATGGGCCCGTAGGACCCACTTTTGCTAGTATATTATAAATGAAGCTTACCATTTTCTCAATTTTCTCCATTTCGAAGTTGGAGGGGCTCAACTAAAATTTATGTTGGGGGTTTCACATCGTCGAATAGGCTTTCATTCGTACGTACTCGTCAAACAGGTCACAAAATCATTCTTTAAAACTAAATTCAAATGTCAACCATCATAGTAGTACCATTAACCACAGTAGTAAACTAGTTTAATAATAAAACGAGGAAGCACCATCTGAATGCAAACAGTTGGTGATCTGCCATCGCAGGTGGAGTAGTATTGATCTCTGTAGCGCGTGCGCGGTCTCCCTCTCTCTCTGAGTTTGTAAACTTTGTTTTTTATTTTGTATATATTTCGATTTACTTCTCTTTCGTACGAGAAACTCTTAACAGGTGAAAATTAATGCCTTTACACTTGTAGACTCGTACATACTCTTATGTACCGTCTTATTCGTACATGTTGAAGACGCGTGCATAAATGACCTTTTTCCCTAAAATTTTTTTGTTTTAACTTTGTATCAATGTCCTTCACTATTTGCATGAAATGGTTTTAAGTGACGTTGATGTATGCGGGTAAGTTGTCATTCTATACCATACATATTTCCTTAAATGTTAGTGTACACGTACGATGAAGTTCATGCACATGTACGTTGACAAATTTGATTTGTGTACGGTATAGGACCTTCATTTTTAGCTCTCTATGGACGACCAGTACAAATTGGTAACATTTCGAATACACTCATTCGTAATTTAACTCTTTAGAATATTCTGTCGTTAAAGTGTCAAAAAGATTTTTAGTTCCGAATTCTACTTATAAAAGTGACCACCAGAATTATTGACCTTGCCGGAACCCAATCTTCTGATTTATTGGCAAAGGTAAAGTCTGTTTAAAAAAAAAAAAATAAAAAAAATAATTCACTTTCATCAAATTACACTGGCCAACAAAATGAAACTTTTTTTTCTCATCACAAACATGATCACACTTTTCTTAATGCATCTTTCGCGCTGATTCCGAATCTGGTTTTATTTTGTTTCTAGCACGTATAGTTATATAGATACACTGGTTTTGATATTTTTAAGTTTTTGATATTGCTGTAAGAAAATTTATGGATGTATAGATCACACTTAGGAATGCTAAACAACAAATACATCATATACTTTATTCAATGTACTTATAAATAAAGAATATATACATTATTTTATTAAAAGCGATGTGAGTGTGATTTCCTTTTGTAAATTTGGCCTGGATTGTCACGATACAGCATCCAACAATGGTCCGCCATCATGCTTTCATTCCAATATCCTTGGTAGCGCTTCTCCATCATCTGAATATCTTGATGGAAGCGCTCTCCTTGCTCGTCACTCACTGCACCAAGGTTTTCAGGAAAGAAATCTAAGTGGGAATGCAGGAAGTGAATTTTAACGACATTCGACACTCCATTTCTTTGAAGGCATCAAAGAGGTTCTTGACTCCATCCTTTACGCAGGTGACTTGTTGCTTCCAAGAAAGTTTTCACATATCCATTTGAACGCCAGCCAAGCCTTCAATTCCAACGGACTTAGGACTTTTTCAAATCCAGTGTCATTCAAAACCTCCCTTATTTGTGGCCCAACAAAAATTCCTTCCTTCAATTTTGCTGCAGTAACCTTCGGAAATTTTCTTGAAAGGTATTGGAACCCTTCAGAATTGACTTTACCCATTGCTTTAACAAAATTCTTCATTAAACCAAGTTTAAAGTGAAGAGGTGGCAGATAGATCTTTTGGGGATCCACTAAAGGGACAGACTGGACATTGCTTATCCCTGGGACATATGTATACGTAAGTGGCCAGTCACTTTTGGTGTAATGTTCTATAGTGGCGCGACTGTCCCACAGGCAAAGGAAACAACAAAATTTTGTGAATCCTGACTGCATACCCATAAGCATTCCTATAACTTTTAGATCTCCACAAACATTCCATTGATGACTGTCGTATTTGATTGCCTTAAGTAGTATATCCATATTGTCATATGTCTCATTTAGATGGACGGAATGGGCAATGGGGATGGATGGCATTATATTACCATTATGCAAAAGAACTGCTTTCAGGCTTCTCTGCGACGAATCAATAAAGAGGCGCCACTCAGATGCCACATACGTCTGAGATATGGCTGTAAATAGTCCATTGATGTCATGGCAATAACAGAGAGGACCGTCTACTGAAAAGAATGCTGTTAATTCAAAATTCCGCTTTCGGTAGTAACTAATACGAACATTGTTCTCAAGTAAATTGTTCTCCTTTAGTCTTGAGGCGAGAAGCTCTGATTTCTCTTTAGACAGCGATAAGTCTCTAACAAGATCATTCAACTGTCCTTGGGTTAACTTTTTAGGCTCTAAATGTCTACCTTCAAAAGTGTACTCTGGTTCTGTAGATGGTCCGGAAACGCCAGTTGCACCTTCATCACTTTCCATGTCATCTATGATAGAATCTAGCCTATCACTTGGGGGAGTTGGAATGGGCAATGTTTCATCATGTTTTACTGGTCTACGTGCTGAATCCAAGTTCGGATATAAGTTACAATCTGGTGTTTGTTCTTGGCAGAAAACCCCATTAAGTTCACACTACAAAAATAACAGTCTTCATGATGATCTCTCGGCTCCTCCATATCATGGGATGGCAAATGGCATTGAAGCTTTCTTTTTGTTAAAGCCAATCAAGTAATCCATTTGAAACAGCCAGAACAGATTTGATGTGGCGCCCATGGTTATCTTGGTCACCTAGATGGCAACCAAAGTATAGCTTGTATATTTTCTTAATGTCGGTTGTTTTAATACTCGTCGCTGTGTTTTAGTTGTCAAACTGGCCGCATACGAAACAGAACTTGTCGGGGTCATTCTTACATTGTCGAGGCATGTTGACTGACCTGAGCAAACTATAAATTCAAAAAAAATACACCAAACTTGACACAACAAAGTTCTTGGATGGACTGATCTTTGACACACAAAGCACGGCGTTGTTGCCTGAATCACAATGCTGCTAGCGTAAAAGCTCACACCTGAAATAACATAAGATTATAATTAAGATAATTGAAATAAATAAGATGAATAAACTAAAAAAAAACAATAAAATAAACACAATCAAATGTTGAAATATTAGTATTTTGCCTATTTAAAATGGTTAAATCTCTGTGTAGTTATATATATGCCTTCATCTTGAAGACTATTAACGTGTAGAAAACATCTGAATGCAGTTTGGAATCAGCGTGAAAAATGCTATCCAGCCACCACAAATTTTACTCCGATGAAAAATCTTTGTTGACCAGTGTTATTAGAGACAATCCATCTACGTCCAAGATTATTGACAGTCTTTAAAATTTCAAACGGATCGGAACTATTGTATATCTAATAACTCAAATTCTTTCGATCACAAAGGGCAATCGAGATCCTTAATGACAATACGCAAAGATGAGAAACTTAAAACCCTTGAATTCTGTCATTACTTCGTATACTCTAAGTAATTCTTTTTTTTTTCTTTAATGTATAGCTTCGCGAGGTAAATTTCTCATGTTAATCAGATGAATCAAGGATTGGAGGATTTTAGCCTATCCTCGGGAATACTTCTAACATGTCCTAAGGAACAACAACGACTCTAATCTTGAAACCATGGAAAAGATTTGTTAAATTATGCCGAAATACTAAATAAATGAAAGGGAAAAGAATTACCAATGTTGTGTAGCGATTTATTGACACTTCATGAGTTAAATAGATAAACGATAACCACAAAAACAAAAAAAAAATTCCATTCTGAATGTCTTCAAATTGATGTTATCGACCGTTACCAAAGTGACCAAGTAAAAAAGGAAAAATAAAGTGGTGACATTAACTTTAAACAAACTTTAAAACAGGCGTGTGTAATTTAAGTTCTTATTTTAATCCTTTTGTAGTCGGATTTATAACAAGGACCAATTTCAAACCTGGGTCAAAGGAGGTTAAAACTGAGCTAAAGAGAGTGATTTCCAGAGGCTGAAATGGGTTGGTTATCCTTAGAGATTTAGAAGTTTAGTCGCCTTTGATAACGATACTGCATCACTTGAATGAACTAGTAGTTTAGCCTCAACTTTTGACAATTACTCAAGAGGCACTTTAAAACAAAGTGCAGAAGGAATACAGAAAAAAAAAAATTGGGAAAGAATTGCCTATTACACGGGTGTTAAGGTCTTTGATTTCCATTACGAGAAAAATTTTAGTTATTTATCTGAAACTCACCCGCCCTCATCATTTTCACATTTTCAATTTAAAGGATTTTTTAAGAGTGAAAATGATTACAAATTTACACTAAGAAAGTTAATGAAACATAATACTGAACATTCGAATATGTACAACTATCCCCCCCAAAAGAAAAAAAAAAAAAATTCCTAAACTTTCGCCTTTTATTTTTATACTACTTATTTCGAGAGCTATGTAATCAATTTTTTTTTTTTTGGTCCACCGCTGTTTTTAAAATTAGACCTGTCACGTATAATCATTTAGGGTGTGAAAAAAAATCAGCAATTTTAGGTTTCTCGCATAACACTTTCATTCCAATTTTCGAATCGTGAAGTAAATACTAGACGTTGTGGTGCAATTATCTGGACACAAACGCCCGCGATCATTGCACCGTAGAAAAGGGGGTTATAAGACGAACAAATTATACGCGACATCCTTTAATATACGCTGAAAGTATCTTATTTTTACGCAAACACTGATGATGGTGGACAGATCCTTTAAAAACCGCGCTGGACCAATTTTTTGTAAAAACTGTACAGTCAACATTTGAAATTAAAGAATAAGAAAAACTACAAACTTCGCTGTAGATTTTCCTAAATAAGATTTTTTTTATTAAATAAATTACATAAATTATTGACCCTAACTAATTTTCAATAAATAATTCTATTTTTCAGCTAAAAATAAATAAATTTAAATCTTTTTACACGATTTATAAATATTCCAGCTCGCAAAGTAGTTCGCGGGCAACATTTATATAAATTTGATTATGAACTTAAATTTTAATAATGGACTTAAAATTCCGAGACCTTAGCATGTCAACGGAGCTTAAAGTTAAAAATGAGCATAAAAGAAAAAGGCTTAGAAAAACTTTAAAAAGGTATTAAAAAGGTCAAGCTTAAAATGTCACGCAAAGGGCTTGGGTTAAAAAAAGCAAGTCAGAAGACCTTAAAAGTTATAGGGACCTTAAAAAAAAATATTCTTACAATATGGATCATATCACAGTTTCCAATGTGAAAAAAATTCATTCCTACATCTTAAATGTCATACGGAGTAAACTGTCAAATTTTAAAAACTTACTAAAATTCTGTACAAAACTTCAAAAATTCTCCTTATTTACATACAATTTCCAACTTCCTCGCTAAGTAAATTTTAATTTTTCCAAAAATATTTTGGGGATTTGAAAAACGACAACTTTTAACGCAAATGCCTTTAGAGATTAGTCTTTTTTTCTAGTTTTTTATCTTACGTGAATCTGAGAAAGAGCGAAAGTTACTTTCTGCTTCGTATTACGAGCTTTAACGGATTCTCGGTTCCAAAAATGTGACCAGTAAACGTTCAGTTTGGAAAAAGCTTTGCTTCTTCAGGCCGGACTAATCTCAAGCTAACATTCTTTCCATCATTCGAGCTTGTTCTTCCGGAGTGAATTTAGATACAATAGTGCGGACCCCGTTTTCTGTAATGGACCAAGCTTTGTTCACCATATACTTCTTAAAGCAGAAAAATGGCGAGTCCACCTCTTCTCTAAGGGTATCGTCCACTCTTCCCAGAGTACTTAAAGTAGACACTCTTCTAATTTCTTTAACTCCATTTTCTCCAGGAGCCTAATGAAAAAAAAAAAAAACTTCGTTAAAGATCAGAGGTTAAGTTTCCTAAATGACATTTTCAAATCACGAAGTAGTAAAATCAAAGTAAGCTCGAATGTGAAAGTTGGTCACAATTTAACGAAATAAAAGTTCTTCAAAATATTACAATCGCATCCTTCTTCTCATAACAAAAATTTAAGTACTATGATACTTTCAGTGTATCAACCCTCCAGCTTGACATTTTATAAAGTAATTTAACACTAGGTGGAGTTTTCACAAAATTCTTTAACACGATATACGAACAAATCCATAAAGCTTCAGTAAAATTTAGGGTTTACTAATAGATTGCTCAAAAAGCATAATGATAATCCAAAGGATACTTACGTTGCCTATAATACTGATGAACACTGGTCTGATGAGTTCAAGAAGCATGTCAATGAAGTGTATATCTTTTTTTTCTTCCACATCTTGACCTTTACCGTGACTGGTTTGGTTACCGGTTTGGGAGTTTCTATAGGTCGTGCTACTGGTGGAGTACTGGAAGCACTTTGGAGGAAGAGCTTAATTAGTGTACCAATTCCTGAAGATGCAAAATCGAATGCGGGAGGGGCCGACGCTGTCGGCCTGGTAGGTCTTGTGGTCGTCGGTGCAGGGGTTTCAATCTTATTTTGAGCACCTGTAAACAAAAAAAATAATGTACAAGGCCTACATAAATTCTGGAGGCAACAGTTATCGTAGAGTATGGATCGGACTTTACACATGGTAAAATTTACGCGCATTTCGTTAGACATTATTAGTTTCTTATGAACGAGTATTCATTTCCATAGCCCCAAATACATTCAGATAAATATTTACTTCAACTCGTGTTATTTAATCAAGATTAAACGTTAGTGTATGGCTGTGTTATTTTTCAAAAATACAAATGACAACATTTTAGATCAGGGGTGGGGAACCTTTGTGTGGCGGACAAATTTCACCTAAACTACTCTCAACCGGGCGAATTGCAACTTTAAAAACGTTTGAGACAAATTAAGATGTAAATAGGGTATGACTAAGTAATCAAACTATCCGTAGACAATTAAATTACACTAATTTAATTACACATTATGCCCGGGGCGGCAGGTTCCACAACCGTGTCTCAGATCAAAAACTTTTTTTTTTTTTTTTTTTTTAAAGAAATATTAAACTCGACTATGAATAACTTCGAAAAGTTTCTAACGTGACTAAATATTTTTATTTCAGTATTACGACATCTTTCTCTACAAATGCAGAAATTTTACCGGGAGAACTGAAAAAGTTTGAGATGACATTCCCAATCATGTTCATAATCATGGATGTGAAAGGCGAACTAGATGCACTTGACGGGTGTTGATAGTTTTAAAGGTTTCTTCGAGATTGGTGGTCGTGAATGAGTGTCGAACGCACCCATGCTGTTCACAGATGCTGGTCTCGAACTCCCATCTATTAAAACATTTACGAATTAAAGAAATTTGACTTCAACACAAAGTTAATCTATAACTATTAGATCGGTCAGCACGAGTTCGTTTATAACCAGAATGGGTAAATCCAAAGTCTTGTGAAGATGAAGCATATCCTAAGTAAATAATCTAGACTGCCACAGAACCCATCGCTGAAAGCTTGTGTGGTAGGCTAACTATTTGTAACAACCTTCAAAGTGACTAACAAACATTTATGCTTTGTGAAGTGGTTAAGTAAATACAATACTTCACGTAACGTTCTCACTGACTGACATCAGCATCAATGACCAAGGTTGCGACGCCAGAAGAATCTATCAATAATCATCACTTACCCAAGAGTCAAGCCAGCTTAGGCCAACGACTAATGATCATTAGTCGTTGGCCTAAGCTTGTGTTAGATTAACAATCAATGGGGTAACAATAATGCATCAGATGCATTATTGTTACCCCATAAGCTCAAATGATTGTAGTTATTAAACCTAATCATAGTAAGAGTACTCTACAGCACTTTACCGTGACTTTCAACCAGATTATAATACTATCCAAAGTATCCAGTAGGTATTTATTATTAAAATGCATTCTGTATACAGTAATTTATAGTTAAATTTAAAGACATTTTACTGATAATCTTCTGTAGTGATTATTATAAAATTGTCTACAATAGTGAATAACCGTTTAAGACGACCATGTAAAAAATCAAAAAAAAAAATCTACGAAGGAACTCATATTGAGCAGATTTGTTTTTAATTGTACCACAGTAAATTCATTCTACCTGAGAAAGAAGAGGTCCAACAAATTTAAGCAGCGTAGAAACTGGAAAACCTGAAGACGTGCCCCACCCACACCTGATGTAATTTGAGTGATTAAGGGTAGAAAGGATGAGAGAAGGTGTGCGTACTGCTTCGTACTGTCCGACCTTTCCAAAATGTCGGCTAAACCACCAACAACTTTCTGTTAAAATATTATTCATATGAGATTCACTTTGAAAGGACATAGTTCATCTTAAAGATGAAGTTACTGTACTTCAAACTACGAGTATTATTCCCTTTATCGGCATGTAGTTGCCTATCCGAGGGCCGGTGAGGGTTCACTACGAAAATAATTGGATTCTGTACTAGTATACTACCTTACAGGAGTTCGTTTTACCATAATGAATTTTTTCACTGTAATCACTGAATTTTAAACTATATACCAGTTAATGTGTTATTCCTTAAAATTAAACCATCAATGATACACGGATTAGTCAATAAACAGTAGTAAAGTTTGAGGTTTATAAACAAGGAACCAGTTTTATAACACGATAGAATCTGGGCAAACGACTTAGCCGTAAAAAGAAAAAAAAAAAAAAAAAAGATAAATCATATTGACGTTCCACCCAACAAACCAATAATGGTCTCGCGCTTAAAATTAGCTACACTTCGAATTTACCTTTATGGAATCAGCATGTGTGGCTTTCTTGTTTTCTGAAGATATCGATCGTATATCGTCAAATTCATACTCTAAATCGTCAATATTTTCATCGAATCTTGTGACCGGACCCATGTAGTCGACATTTCTCCTCTTTCGCAGTAGATCCTCGAAAGGATTTTCTTGTTTTGTAAATACTTTGAATGTTGTGAACTCCATATAACATCTTCCCATTGATACTTCGTCTTTGTATGTCTGCAAAATGTTGAGATTAATTTCTGGCAACAAACTTCTA
Source organism: Bathynomus jamesi (assembly GCA_023014485.1). NCBI lineage: Eukaryota > Metazoa > Arthropoda > Malacostraca > Isopoda > Cirolanidae > Bathynomus > Bathynomus jamesi. Next base: position 95,468 of record JAJOZX010010782.1, on the reverse strand, counting down.
AGTGAAAATGTAACAAACACTCAATCTTCTATCACTGATGGCGTAGATTAATAAATCTGGTCTGAAAGTTAACGTTATGGTTTTAGGAGTACGACAGTACAAGCACTTTTTTTCCCCGATCATAACTTTTCAGGTCGTCTTATATATGTACAACTAATTTTGTTATGTAGGCATCTTCTTAACAACATGGAGGGAATTCTTACGATTTACTTACTCTTATAGCTGACTGAACTTTCGACGGAAAAGAAAAAATATCAATGTCTTTGATAAGTTGTCCGACACCATTGTAACCGAAGAACGTGAGGATGGTTTGAACCCAAGACTTTGTTCCAGGGGATATGAAGTTTGGAATTAGTTTCTGAAAATGGTGAAGTTAGGTCGTCATTATAGAGATTATGTATGGAATTTTAAGTGGTTCAAGCCACTGCGAGAGTACTTTTTATAAATAATTACTGTTAAGTTACTGTTATTGATGTACAGTTCTAAGAGTATACATGCGAAATTGAGTAAATTTTCCTTCGACGTACTACTGCTGTTAATATGTAATCATTGTTGTAGATAACATTACTTAAAAATATATAGATTACTTTTATACTTTTGGGTCTGTTAAGTTGGAAATAAAGATTAGGTTTGAATGCTTCTCACGGACGTATTAACAAGAGAATACGCGCCCAACGCACTTTAAGTACCCAAGTACAGTTAATTCTCAGGGTGGCTCTAAACTCCTTCAAATCAAGCGAGGCATTTTCAGAACCACTCACTCAAAACCTCTTAGTTTGAAACTTAAAAGATACTTACAGTTTTGCCAGGTTTCTCATCAGAAGCAACTGACGAACCTTCTATCTCATTATGAGACTCGTCATTTTGGTCCTTTCTCAAATCAAGTTTCCTTCCCTCAACGATGTTGTCATCATGAAAAATAGCTTCCTCTACGACGATGGAAGTGCCACACCTTTAAAGAAGCATGGTGAACCCTTGGATCAGATACGAACACTCGAGAAAGTACATAAATTCCAGATCATTTTCCGACTGGTGTATATACTGTAGTATTAATTTCTTCACGAGAATTTTATAATTTTTCGCTTTCCCCCCACTCCTTGTGAAGTGTGAAAGGGTCTTTAATTATACTAAAAAAGTAAATTTTAGGAAAACAAGATACCCATAGATCCATTGGTATTGGTTATAAATATCATACAGTAATATACAGCAATATACAACAATATCATACAACACTACAGTATACTGAACCACAACGTAATTTAATATAACATTTAATATAAGAAATTAGTTCAAACAAAGAACATTTTGGTTATGAATCGAGTATAACAAAGTTCTCAGTAATTCATCCTAACATTTCAAGACTTAAAACGTTCCTCTAAACTGTAGGCGTTATGCTCTCTTGAACCTGCAAATCTTGAATGTTTATAATTATGTAATTTACCCATTACTTCGTTTAAAAAGTAGGATTTTTACTAACCAAAGATAGAGATATTTACTCTCGCATATTTCATTAGTTTATTTTCAAGTATCCTTTCGAAAATAGAGGTTCAGAGTTATTTCATATTAAATTGCAAAAGTAATTCTCTCAAATATTTCACATACTGTAAGAGTTAATTTCTTTCAACCATTCTATGATAAATATGAACCTACTTCCTCTCATCGATTAATTGAAGAAAATTTGCATTCGCTTATTGAGTTTTGTTAATTACTATTTCACTCGCCATTAATGATGGTTTCCTTTTATACTTAACCTCCTTGACTCTAAGTCAAATGACGGAAGGAACCTACAACACCTTTCCGTGGTATCCGACTCTTATTCTATCAAGGGAGACCCATAGAAGATCCTTAATCGCTGAAATCTAAAGTCCGAGGTGAGGTTCTAATCCAGGACCGTCATATTAACAGCCTGACGGCCCACTACGAGGTTACCTTTGCGGGTACTTCACTTACCAAATACGTTTTTCTTTCGAACTGTCGCAGCAAACTCGCGGCCCAGATTCCCTCGTTGAGAGAACGTAAGTTTGACTCCCACAAACTTTTGAGAAGGATATGGAGTCTCGAGGCATGAAGTTGCAGGGTAATGTTTGAGAGGGAGGATACCCCTCTAAGATAGCCGGGTCTTTTTCGTACAGAGAATTCAGTACTGCCAACTGCCGGGAAGAAATTTTATTTTAAACATTTTATACGCCCCTCAGGCTAACGACACTTCGTCAGAATATACTCAATCGAGAAGTTTATCATCATATGGTTAAATTAATTTGGATTAGCACAGGTTAGGTTTAGACATGGTTCAGTTAACAGCGTCGATGTGAAGTGTCCCAACAACAAAATGAAAGGTATTTTAGCTTTCTTATAAAAATAAAAATTAGGAACTTCATTTTTTATCAGACTGCAATTATCATCACTTCAAAGTGACTTCATAATCTTTCATTTCTCTTTTAACTACTTTGAATTCATCAATATAATCTAATTTTCCACGAAAATGTTAATAAATTTAGTCCTGCCTGAACTCTGTAAAATTGCCTCGAATTAAAGATGGTTTAATGTTTAAAGGAGGAGGTTATTATAGTAACTTTGGTGTCGCAAACTGATTGGTTAACGATAATAATGGCGGTCATGAATCTTTAACTTAGATCCATTATACAGTATAACATGGAAGGTGGAGGCGATGGCCTTCTAGTAATGGTAACTAGTAATAACTTTAAAAAATTGAGTTTTAAAAGTATTTAACTAAAATTAAAAGCAAAAAGACTTTTCATAGATGGAAGAATTATTTGGTATTTTGATATTTTTAATTATGTATACAAGTTTTAAGAATGATTTACTACAAAATAAAAAAATAAATAAATCTATAATACCAGAAACTTCAACCATATTACTTAAGAAACCTTAGGCTAAATTCTATTAATTTTCCTATGTACAATATTATCCATTTTAGGATATTTGTAAGTGTTGTACAACTTTTGGGTTTCATATTTCGCATTTCGTTTATAAAAAATCCTCAGTAGTTAAATTTTAGAGAGGAAAATAGTGTAAATTTAACTTAAATGAATTTTAAATCTACTTAATATTCAGAATCAAACCATTACACATCATAGTCATCATTTCAGAAACCACAAACTACTGTAATTCGGTACTTTTCCATTATACTCCCCCCCCCCCCATAATTTTAATAAGCCCCCAATGTCAATAGCACTTGACGATTGGTTAGGTTTAGTCGTGATATTTCTTTGTTTTGTGTATATATATATATATATATATATATATATATATATATCGTAAAGAACGACGCTTGTATAGGAGATATTCCGCGCAAGACGAGAGAGAGAGAACGAAACAAATGAAAAAAATGAGGTAACCACCCGGGAATCGAACCCGGGATCCTCCGATTGCCGGCCAGATGCGATACCATTACACGATGGGCCTCACTCTTCCAAATGCCGTAATTCTTCTACATACTCGCAGAAACCAATGCCCCAAGGGGGCACGTCCCGCATGCCGTAACATTATATACATTCAACTGCAAAGAACACGCAAAGAACGACGCTTGTATAGGAGATATTCCGTCTTGCGCGGAATATCTCCTATACAAGCGTCGTTCTTTACGTTATTTATACTGCGTGTTCTTTGCAGTTGAATGTATATAATGTTACGGCATGCGGGAGGTGCCCCCTTGGGGCATTGGTTTCTGCGAGTATGTAGAAGAATTACGGCATTTGGAAGAGTGAGGCCCATGGTGTAATGGTATCGCATCTGACCGGCAATCGGAGGATCCCGGGTTCGATTCCCGGGTGGTTACCTCATTTTTTCATGTTTCGTTCTCTCTCTCTCGTCTTGCGCGGAATATCTCCTATACAAGCGTCGTTCTTTACGTTATTTATACTGCGTGTTCTTTGCAGTTGAATGTGTGTATATATATATATATATATATAATAATAAACAGGAACACCAGAGAAAATACAAACATCCTTCAAGGTTTAATAGTACCAACGTTTCGGAATGCACTAATTCCATCTTCAGGGCTAAAACAATAAAATTCCAAATCACATACAAACTACAAATTGCTTAATAACAATTTAAAATAAACTTAAAAAATTCTAAAAAGTGGCTAAGAAAATGTAAAACATTAAAACTAAAAGGTAAATAAAGGTAAATATATATATATATATACACACACACACATATATATATATATATATATATATATACACACACACCTACCTTGTTCAGAATGAACAATTCGGACAGAAGCTAACCAAAGGTAACCTTTCGTTAACCTTTTGGTTATGCGAAGGTCAACCTTTCCACTCCACCTTAGACCTAGTTTAACGTGGAATCTGAACCACGCCACATGCCACACCAGCAGCACAGCGTCTTAACCACTAGGCCACTCATTTATCTACCAACCATTTTCTTTGTGTGGAAGGATGAACAGCTGGGTTTTGCAGCCCGTCGGCTGCCGTCACCGGGTCTCGATCCCGGGGCCGATGGACTCTTAGCGACGGTAACCACTACACCACCGAGGCGCATATATATATATATATATATATTTATATATAGATTAATTTCACAATTAGACACGTGAAATGAATGAATGATGCAAACCCACAAGGAAAAAAAGAAAAATGATTCCAAGGAATCTTTTTTCCATGTGGATTTGCATCATATATATATATATATATATATTATATATATATATATAATATATTGTATATATATATATATATATATATATATATACACACACACGATTGGTTAGGTTTAGTCGTGCTATTTTCGTTAGTTTTAACGAAAATAGCACGACTAAACCTAATCAATCGTCAAGGGTGATTGACATTGGGGGCTTATTAAAATTGTGGGTGGTATAACGGAAAGGTACCACTAATTCTTTTGTTTAAAAGTTGTCTAGTAAATAATTTATTGAAAAGTCTCCGAATTTTGAAAGTCACAGGTTGATTATTGTATACCCACCAAGGTTATAACCAACGTTTAAATTACAGTAAGCTTTTTCGTTGACAGTCATTACGGCAACCACAACCAATATGGTAGCTAAAAAGATTAACATCTGTAATTGTTATCCTTTAAAGGTTCAGTTTTCTTCAGTCAAAGAAAATAAATTTTCAAGATAAACTAATTTCATTTAAATGTTAAATATTACATTCTTTTATAAAAATTAATTTTGGAAATAGTTTCTCTTATCGCTATTTCTTCATAAACGAGTTCCTTTTTCATTGCTTTAAGTGATTTAGTACCTTCAGATGTATTAGGTAAGCACAAAAAGTTAAAAATTGGCTTAAATGTCAACATAAATTATACTAGGCCTACGAAAGTATTTTAAATTTTAATTCTTTACATATTTTTAGTATTAATGTGGTTTCTGAATTAGTATTTAAAACGTCACATATGTAACAATGTATTCTAAAATTTGAATTAAATTTAAATGAATTTCTTTAAAAATAAGGAAACTGGAAAAGATCTAAATCCCTGGAGACGAGAAGAGACTTTTTTTTTTAACATAACGGTTTACTACAAATGGCTGAAATAGAAGAGATTTCTCGTATATATTTGAATACTATCAGAACAGTCTGAAAACTCATGTTCTGCAGATTCAGAACGGTCATTTCTATAGAAAATTATAACCTACGCTGAACCCAGAATTTTTGTCATGGTGGAAGAATGGGGCTATCGTAGCATCGTCATACTGCTCAGACAACTATAATGAAAATTTTGTGAAGTAATTTTAACAGAACAGTAATACAACGTCTAAAAATATCATTAAGCAGTATGTACACATGAGAAAATTAAGTATACAATAATTTCCTCAGTATAGTCATTAATACTTCTAAATAATTGATATTGATAAAATTGGAAACAAGATAAACAATGATTCATGCGCAATGGGGTACTAATGATGTGCGCATACTGCACCCGCCGCGAATTTCGATTAGTTCTCATTTGAGTGGTGTGTGAGACTGTGACGAAGTGTCAATTAAATGGATTTAGTCGATTACACTAACACTAATAATGTTTAAGGAAGATTACACTTAGGTTATTATCCCCTCTTCAAAGATGATGTCAGTTTGTTCCCATGTAGTCCGTCTGCTGTACACATTAGTAATGCGAGACATTCGCAAGGGTAGGCCTAGCCCTGCTACCAGGCTGAGGACACTACTGGTTACGTCTGAGTAACGCCGCCAATCGAGCATTGCCTAATTTGCGAAGTGAAACTACTACATTCACAAAAGTTCATACTCAAACGCCATATTTAAGATGCAGAAAATGTTCATCATTTTAAGGTAGGCCTATAATTCCAGAAAATCAAATTTTGAAAACTTTCGTAGTTATGGTTTTATCTCATCCTAGGATAGTTGTAGGCATCACTAAGCACATTTAGTTGCGTGTGTATTTAAATTTGTACTCAACTCTTTGGGATACATTTGAACTGTGAAAGGGGATTATATCAGAAAAGTTTCGACCATGTTTCCTAGAGTGGAATTTAACCCATTTACAATTTTTTCCCTTACGTGACCGTGGTGGTCACATGCCATTTGGGAAAGTTGTTACTCAAACGTACACTGAAACCAGAAATATGTTCAGCGATTTACAATAACAGTAGGTTAATCTCAAACTAGACATAACCGACGTATTTTAGAGGATTAATTATTAATTTAGGCTTGTCTAGTATAAATGGTATGTCGAATCATGAAACAGTTCGTCATAAAATACTTCACAATTAAGTACACAAGTACCCAATTGTAGTCATTAAACTTGAGAAGCACATGCAGTTCTCTTAAACGTACCTCATCTGAGCAGTAGCTCTTGCAGTTATCAGAAGCTTTACCGAAGTCTGTACAATCTACTTCGTAGTCATTTGTGAGCGACATGACCAGGTACCTCGGAATCCAAAGTTCATCTTTTAAGAAGAGGGAACATTCACAATTCTGTTTTGGGGGCGGAATACACTGAACAGAAGCAAAGGACAGAATCAGAAAAAGCTTTTTCAGCGTTCTTACATCAATCATCTGAAAAAAAGGAAGGAAGAATTTGGTAGCCTATAAGCAAGATCAGTCACCAATCAATAAAAAGTACTTTCTAAAAACGAGTTACTTTATTCCAGTTTATTATTAACTGTAATGATGGCACTATAAAATATAAAGAGTTCAACTCACTCACCGAGTATTTGGGTAACTTTTGACAAGTGAACAACTCATTCAAAATGAAAACTATAATACTTTCCTGAAGAAATTAGACAACTTTTTAAACTTCAATTTACAGATTAACGACATGCTCTTTGAACACAAAGTTAAACCGAAAAACTTTGTTAAACTACTTTAAATTTTATATCACCAAGTTCATGTTAATAGTGTAACTGAAATTAGGTAATTAATTTCCAAAAGATTAACTTAAAAATTGCTGAGTAACGTAGAAACTCAAAAATAAATACTAACTGCTCGTTCCCCAAATCAGGGAATCTAGCCTGATCACTGTAATGGAATTTATTAAGTTTCATCCCTGCATGCGTTCGTCATTTTTCATTATTTCAACTAATGGTTTGGGGGCTCAATGTATATCAAAGATTGTCGCGATTACGTGGGAAAGAACACACACATTCTTACATCTTTAGCCTTAAGATATCGTCACCACCTGAATTTCGAATAACTAACTATATGGCCGTAATTTACATATACAGTTAGGTTACGTTACGTTATTGTTACCTAACATTTCTGTAGGAACCCGAGTACTTTAATAGTGATTTTAATGATTTTACAAAGATTTAAATACATTGTCTAATTTTCAACTATTAGTTCGTTCATTTACTTAAAATTAAGGACCTTTTCCAGTTTGTGTACCGTTTTTCATATAATTTATTTTTGAGAATATTTTTGTTAAAACTAACGAAAATATCACGACTTAACCTAACCAATTATCAAGAGTGTACAGTTGATCTATTAGTAAATAGTAAATACTATTCCAGAAACAAACAATGTTATAATTAATAATAGATCAACTGTACGCCCTTGATAATTGGTTAGGTTAAGTCGTGATATTTTCGTTAGTTTTAACCAAAATATTCTCAAAAATAAATTATATGAAAAACGGTACACAAACTGGAAAAGGTCCAAAATTAATTAATTCATGATCTATATTGTTAATTATAACTACCCATAAAGTGATGTTTTATCTTTAATTTGAGAGCCCAGTAAAGCCTAAAGATTAAAAGGCCAAATAAAAAAAAAAATAATTTCGCAATTTTTTAAAGTTATTATAACGAAAACAAATTGTAATATATTTATTTTATAAATAAAGGATTAGGCCTATCTATTCATTCTTATTAGAGTAAGGTTTAATCAAGTTTGAATACAACAGTTAGGGGTGGGGGGTGAATCATCGACTTTGCAACTCATTGTAAGTGTAAATCGCTTCAGAATATGAGGTCTTGAAACACGCTCATGTATGCATAGATATACATACACAGTATATACATACATACCCATACATATAATTATGTACGTTACAAGATTAAATGACTAAACAGAAAATAAATGTAGGTAAATAAGGTACCGTATATAATGGGTGAAATTTAAATATTGATATTGCACCATTACCTCTCTCATTAATAGCCTATACTCCACCTGTTGATAAACATGGCCCCCTTTTTTTGATTCAAGTTTCGTATCTTAAACCCGAGATGTTCATACATTTTGCTTTATCTATAATTAGTAATTCCCAGTGATGAAGTTGAGACCACCATGGCTAAGAGACCGAGACCAGGAAAAAAGGTTGAGTCGTACATAACTGGTAATTACGTAAAGTTTATTACATTTAAAAGTAGGAAAAAGCCCCTATCCATATTTTGTCTTTAAAAATGGACTTGAAAAATTTATATTACTGTTATAATTCACCGAAAATCAATGTGTGTCTGTCGTCTGTCTGTCTGTCTGTCTGTCTAAAAACTTGCGTTTCTGAACAGATTTCGACCAAACTTTGTATGGTGGATAAGGGTGATGAGTAATGAACGAAAATATACGTGTGACCAGCCCCCCCCCCCCCAGCATAGGCTTGCCAACCGTCCCGGATTCGCCGGGAGACTCCCGGAATCGTGTGTGTTCTCCCGGCTCCCGGAACGTTATCCTAATCTCCAGGATATCTTACAATTTGAGAATAGTTTTCTTTAAATACATAATTTGGTATCACCTTATCATTTGGATATTATTAGCCTTTAAATAACCTGGTTTTTTTTTACTATTGATATGACTAACTCGTGTCTCTATGTATATATATACAGGGGCGTCGATTGACTTAATTGCCTTAGAATATGTCTTTATACCCCCTGCATATGACCTCAAAATGACCTTGAAATGACCTTGAAATTTGTCATTTACAAAATTTCTCGGGGGGGGGGGGGGGCTTACAACGCCCACCGCCCGCCGAACCCGCCAGCTGGATCGGCTCGCCCCCACCCCCCTTTATGGCCCGTATATACGAGCCAAAAGTATGCGGAAAAATGTTCCTGTGCAAACACGTTGTTTTTTTTTCAAAACAAAACGAGATTAATCATGTCTTCGGAAGTTGATGATGATATCTGACAGGTTATTTCATTAATTCACTTGTCATTGTGTATTGAGGGTGCCTTTAAAAAGAACGTCATTTTTCACCCCATGGAAACCAGCGATTTTGAGTTGAGGGCCATCATCAAATTCTTGTTTAAACTCGAGTGGACAGCTTCGCAAATCAGTGAAGCTTTGCAAAGGGTTTATGGAGATACTGCCCCAAAGAAAACAGCAGTTTATAAATGGATTAACCGTTTTCGAAATGGTAGAGAAGACCTGCAAGATGATCCAAGGGAGGGAAGACCGTCAACCTCGACAAATGAAGAAATGGTAGCCAAAGTGCAGAAATTCGTGGAAGAAGACCGTAGAGTTACAACTGATCAGGTAGCTACTGCAATGGGCATCTCACATGGCTCGGCATCTTCGATTTTAAGCGAACATCTCGGCCTCAGCAAGCTTTCGGCGCGATGGGTCCCAAAAGCGTTGCGCCCAGACCAGCTGGTTCAAAGAGCTGATCTTTCGATGGCTTCTTTAAACAAGATCGAAGCTAACGAAGACGAATTTATGGATCGACTCATAACCGGCGATGAGACGTGGATCTACCAATACGATCCTGAAAGTAAGGTACAGTCCAAGCAGTGGCTTCCCGGCGGATCTTCTGGACCAGTCAAATTCAAATCGGAGAGGTCGGCGCAAAAGGTGATGGCCACAGTTTTTTGGGACTCGAAAGGGGTGATTTTGGTAGACTATCTTGAAGGACAAAGGACTATCACGGGAGCATACTACGTAGGAGTTTTAACAAAATTGAAAGAAGCATTGGTGAAAAAACGACCTGGAAAGTTGCACCGAGGGGTCCTTTTTCATCACGACAACGCTCCAGCGCATTCTTCGAAGGTTGTCAGGGCTGTCCTACGAGAATTTCGATGGGAAATCTTACCACATCCACCCTACAGCCCTGATCTCGCCCCATCTGACTTCTTTTTGTTCCCAAAACTGAAAAACCATCTCAAAGGAGCCCGATTTAGAAGTATGGACGAAGCAAAAATAGCCGTTTCAGATTGGTTCAAAACGAGAGGTGAAGGGTTCTTCAGGGAGGGGTTAAATGGATGGAAACACCGCCTTCAAAAGTGCATGAACTTAGAGGGGAACTATGTTGAAAAATAATTGCTTTACGTTCATATGTTTTCGCTTAATAAAGGATTCTTTGTTTTTTCCGCGTACTTTTTGACTCCCCCGTGTATATCTCCCAGAATTGTATTTCAGAAAGTTGGCAAGCCTACCCCAGCACCAGGATAAAACTATAGAAAAGAACGCAGCCATGAAAATCTTGAGCTTTACATTGTGTCAAGATTTGTGAAGCTCAAGATTTTTATGACTAGTTTTATTGGCCAAATAATCAAATAATTGAGCCCCCAATCACTGTCGGTTCAATTATTTGTTCAAAATAAAATTCTATTCTACTATTAAGCAACTGCCATTATATCTGTGCTCCAGCCCCCTCAATTACGGGGTCCGAAGGCCCCAGCACCGCACATCTAGACTCTAGATAAATGGGCCCGTAGGGCCCTGTTTAGCTAGTATAATTTTATATGTACAGGGTGGCGCAAAAGTCGCGGAGCATAGGAATTTTCAATGATTATATTTTTTCTTTTAGGTACGGGATGGCTGCTGCGAAATTAACTATAGACGAGAGGGCGAGCTTGGTATTATTGCATGGAAAACCAGGTACTACAAATCGATGAATCGGTACAGACAGAATTCACCCTCTCGTCTATTGTTAATTTCGCAGCCATCCCCTACCTAAAAGAAAAAATATAATCACCACTGAAAATTCCTATGCTTCGCGATTTTTGCGCCACCCTGTATATATATCTCTCACACGCACACATACATGGTTTCATTATTTCATTATTTTTAATTTAATAATCTATCTTTTTAAAACTGTAGCTTCAACCTGAACTTTCACTTCCTGAATCTATTTATTTCAACTAAAGAAGATATAACAATTCTGGAATAAGTGCAGTTAAACCTTTTATCAGGTCATCCCATAAGTAATGTCGTTTTTTACGATAGATTAAGTTTAAATTTTCTGAAGGTTATATCTAAGAGGAGATCTATCGTGTTTCGCTATGTACTTTACAGACCTTGACCAGTGAAGACGTGTGTTTTGCTTTATGTGAACCCCTCATAAACATGGCGGTATCAGAAGAGCATATCAGGCATATAATGCTTTACGAGTTCAAAAAAGGGAATAGTGCTACTGAAGCAACGCGAAACATTCAGGACGTTTATGGCAACGATATTCTGCATGTGAGGAAATGTCAAAGATGGTTTCAAAAGTTTAGGAATGGTGACTGCTGTTTGACAGATGGAGCACGCTCTGGACCCCCTGCTGAGTTTGATGATGACCCGCTGTTAGCTGCACTTGAAGAAGACTGTTCAACAACTGTCGAAGAATTGGTCCAGAAACTCATCCCCGTCCACCATCCATCGACATTTGCTACAACTCGGGAAAGGGCCTAAGCTAGGAAAATGGGTGCCACATGAATTGTCGGTCGACAATCTGAGGGTGCGATTAAACATTAGCACAGCTCTTTATTCCCGTGAACTCTAAGATCCGTTTTTGCACCGTTTAGTGACTGGTGATGAAAAGTGGATACTGTACCAGAATGTTAAGCGCCGTCGACAGTGGGTTTGTGCCGGAGAACCAGCGACACCACAGCCAAAACCAAATCTTCACCCTCGGAAGGTGTTGCTTAGTGTTTGGTGGGATAAAAGTGGTGTAATACACTTTGAAACCTTATCACACAACCAAACAATCACCGCTCAAGTCTGTCAGCAACTGGATCGATTGAACACTGCACTAAAAGAAGAGAGACCTTCTTTGGTTAATCGGAAAGGAATCGTGTTCCACCACGACAACGCACGTCCTCATACCGCTCGGATCACTTCTGCAAAAATTGAGGAGCTTGGGTGGGAAAAACTTCCACATCCTCCAGACCTTGCGCGTTCAGATTATCATCTCCTCAGGAGTCTGCAAAACTATCTGCAAAAGTATTCTTCTTTAGATGACTTGCACACCAGTCTTTGTACGTTTTTTGTCTCAAAACCGCCTGAATTTTATAAACATGGCATTGAAAAGCTTGTAGGACGTTGGCAGAGTGTCACTGATTCCGATGGAAAATATATACTAGATTAAAAAGTTTCAGTTGAGTTTTTTTTGTCCTTCAAATTCCGATCTAAAAAACGGCATTACTTATGGGATGACCTGATAAAATAACACACACACACACACACACACACACACACACACACACACACACAAATATATATATAATATATATATATAAGAATAGTTGAGAAAATTTATGATTTCCTGGAGACACGGGAAAGATTCAACGAAATTCAGCATGGATTCCGATCAGATAGATCATGCCTATCACAACTAATAGAACACAACAATAATATCCTAGATGCATTGGAAGGCAATGACAACTACGATGTTATAACACAGATTTTGCTAAAGCTTTCGATAAATGTGACCATGGTATGATAGCACATAAAATTAAATATATGGGAATAACATGCAAAGTGGGAAAATGGATCTACAACTTCCTTAGAGATCGTCTGCAGGTCGTCAAAATTCAAGGTATATCATCATCATCAATCGCAAGTACGCAGCTCAGTACCACAAGGGACAGTACTGGCCCCACTCCTGTTCATTATCATGCTAACAAACAGACAGCGGAGTAAACAGCAACAGTATAGTAGCATCCTTTGCAGACGATACAAAGATCAGCAAAAAAATCAGCGATGTACATTAGGGTGGCCCACTTTTCAATTTTTTTTTGAAAAGTATAGGTGATCGTGGTTTTTCCCATTATTTGGCACTATACTAGCACATTGGTACCATTTTTACAAAAATTGATCAATATTTAGGGGTCTCGCATCGACCTTGAAATTACTAGTTTTTTTTTAAAATGTGTACTTTTTAACTTTTTACTGAATCAAGATAAATCATTAAGTAGGGATGTTTTCTGAATCCTCTTAATGAGAGAAGTCGTTTGGTGTGCCTGCCAATGTCATACGACTAACGGTTTAAAGGTTGTGCCTGTATACAGGTAATACCAATGTGCTAGTATAGTGCCAAATAATGGGAAAAACCACGATCACCTATACTTTTCAAAAAAATGAGTCACCATACCCGGGCGGAATGTATAATGTATATAGGTAATTAGAAAATGCACTATGCCTGTGCCAGGTACCTAACCTATTTCTTTTTTTGCAGATCATAACATTTTGAAATTCTGTCTGAGTTCCTCATCCTTTGTCATGGACAAATCGATGGCAACCATAACTGGAAGAACTCTTGAAGCTACAAATAGAGGTCATCAAAAGGAAAGGCGAAAATAACATCGCTACCTTCTCTAAGATCGGCCTCGGAAATTTTTTTAGTTGGCCAACCGTCGTCCTCCATCAGTGGTAGCAAATTGCCAACAACACGGCAGGTTTTGCAATACTTCTTCAGTGTTATCCAGTACACTGCTAACAGGAAAGACATTCAAAGAAACCGTAAACAACGTCTTAAAGTTTTGGAACATGTCCCGCATTAAAACAATCACAAAGCTCAACTGCGAACGGAAGCTAGAGGCATTGTGGAAAGAGTGGCACTTACTCCAAAAGAGCAGAAAACGAGAAACTGACGCCGGAGGAAAACGGCAGAAGTTTTCGGACAGTGTGGACAAGCTGTGGGATATCGGAGCATCTGACGCTGTCGAAGATATAAAGAAGAATCGACTGCTGTCCGACAAGGACAAGAAAGAAGACATTGACTTCTACCTCGATCAACGTGGTCCTCGGGTGGCAACGATGAGCGGGAACGATAAAGTTTTCGCTGTAAAAAGAAAGCTACAGGAAGGAAGAAAACGTCCTCGCCAGGAGCCGCAAACTCAAAGTGTGCATACGAAACCGGAGATGAGGCCATGGAGAATGATGATACTGGCATGTCAGGAGAGTCGGAGACAGAAATAGCGTTCCCCCTGCCGAAAGAGCCAAGTGTGTCTGTCAATCTTCCTCGCCGCATCCTTAATGCACCTGCTGTCATGGAAGTGGCTGATCGTTTCCGCATGTCCAATAATCAGGTGCGTATTGTGTATAGTATTCATCGATAGCGTCAGTTTTAAAGTGTCCCGTAACCCACATGTATTCTTGACAGTTTCTTTTCCACTTTCCATTCTCTACATAGGTAGTAAGCATTGTGGCTGCTATCACACGTTCGGCGGATCCACCAGCAGACCTCAATCAGTTCAGCATCTCGAAAGAAACGGCTCGCCGGGGAAGAGTGTCACATCGCCGTGAAGTGGCGACGGCTGTGAAGGACTCCTTCACGCCACCGAGGCACACTGTTGTCCACTGGGATGGCAAAATGGTCAAGGTCAGTTGATTAAGTTTCATAGCTATCAATTTAGTAATGAGATTCATGAAGCATAATGTCAATTAAAAAGAGAACTGAATGTGAACAAAAATAGGTTACTTTACAACCATGAAATTGAAATATATGGCGTGTGTTTCAGAACTTCCTTGGAACGGCGGAGCACCGCCAAGCAATTCTCATCTCCGGGGCTCCTCATTGCACAGAAGGAAAGTTGCTGTCAGTCCCAGCTGTTGCTGACGGCACCGGACTGTCGCAGGCGCGGGCAACCATACATGCTCTCGAAGATTGGGGATGTGAGGAGAGCGTCATCGGACTCTGCTTCGACACCACTTCCACCAACACGGGGAGGGTGCAGGGTGCAGTTGTCCGGCTGGAAAACATGCTCGGGCGACCGCTACTCCAGCTGGGATGCCGTCATCACGTCCTAGAGCTTATCGTGGGGGCAGTAGCCGTCACCCTGCTCGGAAGGACTACGGCACCAACTGATCCTTTGTTTCAGCAGTTGAAGAGAAGGTTAGTTCATTTTTTTGTGCAAGGTAAAGTTAGGACACACATGATATTCCACTATTTTATAAAACAGCAAGCCAAACCGGAACTTCAGAGTTTTCTCACACAATTTTCTTGTTTATTATTTTTGAAGATGGGACGAGCTCGATCTCTCGACCTACTGCAAGCTACAGGTCGAGAATCTGGCGGAGAGTACGTGGCTAATAGAACTCCGGGACGCGGCGGTCAGCTTCCTGAGCACAGCTTCTGGTTTCGTCAGAGACGATTACCGGGAAGTGGCAGAGATCACTCCTGGTACTCGGGACACAATCACGCCGTGGCATTCACCTCATGCGCCCAGGAGCCTACACCACGCAAGATGGATGGCTAAAGTTAGTATTTTCAAACAAAAATAATCTAGAGATAAGTTTAAATGTTATTCAAAGATAAACATTTCATTATAACGCAAACAAAGTAATTGGTAACAATAAACCTGTCTTACAATGGTGCCTATTCTGTTTCAGGTCATCTACTACACAAAACTGCTGATGTTCAGTAGGCAGCTGGAGCTCGACGCCGAGCTGGTCGACAAACTGCACAGGATCGTGGTGTTCATCGCTCTTCTACGTACCAGCTTGGTTGGCGGCCCCTGTAGCAGCTGATGCGCCGTTGAATGACCTGGTACTATACCAGCGTTTTCTGAGGTATAGGGCAGTGGACCGCGAGGTGGCAGAAGCGTCACTGGCAGTGATGAGGCGGCACTTCTGGTATCTGAGGCCTCAGACCGTCATCTTCGCTCTATGCAGCAACAAGGTGGATGCACTGTGAAGCAACAGATGGCAGAGAAGCTGTCCCACCTCCCTGTACCCAAAGACTTCACATACGAGAACGTCTCAGTCGACGAGATGACGCTACTCCCCGACCTGATCGACGAGTCCTCCTGGTTCTTATTTGCAGGTCTGAAGATGTATGGGTCTTCGTGCTCACCCTGCCAACTGATAAGTGGGACGAGAACGAGGACTTTTGTCGTCTGAAGGATGTGATCTCTAATCTCCAGGTCACCAATGACGTCGCTGAAAGAGGAGTCCAACTGATACAAGACTATGCGAACACGGTCACAAAGGACGAGGCACAGCTGCAGGATCTTCTGCAAGTGGTGGAAAAGAACCGGAAAGAGCTCGGCTTCAAGAAGTCATCACTCGCCACGATGACATAGCACAGAGGGACAACGTTGCAGCCAGTGACGTGTGATAGTGGTCAATACAATGCAAAAGTGATTGTTTAAGTTATTGTTTCTTTCTTCCTTATTTGTCTGCTATTTGCTGATTTTTTTGAAAAGTATAGGTGATCGTGGTTTTTCCCATTATTTGGCACTATACTAGCACATTGGTATTACCTGTATACAGGCACAACTTTTAAACCGTTAGTCGTATGACATTGGAAGGCCTGCACACCAAACGACTTCTCTCATCAAGAGGATTCAGAAAACATCCCTACTTAATGATTTATCTTGATTCAGTAAAAAGTTAAAAAGTACGCATTTAAAAAAAAAACGTAATTTCAAGGTCGATGCGAGACCCCTAAATATTGATCAATTTTTGTAAAAATGGTACCAATGTGCTGCTAGTATAGTGCCAAATAATGGGAAAAACTACGATAACCTATACTTTTAAAAAAAAATTGAAAAGTGGGCCACCCTAATGTACATGACGTGGAGGCCTTGCAGAGGGACACGAACAAAATATACAAATGGTCAGACAGCATGTCATTCAACGTCGAGAAATTTCGGCTCTTGAGATATGGTAGAAAAGAAGAACTTAGACTGCATATTATGCTCGAGATAGACAGGAAATTCAGAGAAGCACGAAAGCGATCGATCTCGGGATAATAATGACAGATGATGCGAAATTCGAAACCCAAAATCAGATAGCGATAGTAGTATAGCCGCAAAAGGGTAGAGTGCAGGAATGTTGCAAAGGGGTTGGGGGTGTTGCAAAGTGGGGGTTGGGTTATGCAACATGTTGCAAAGGGGGTGGGATGTTGCGAAAAAATCCCCCAAAGGGGGGTGGGGGGATGCTGCAGGTGCGAAACTTGGAGGCGGCGTTATCCCCCAAGAGAAAGGAGGAGGTGGTGTGTTCACCTGGCAGGAGCCAAGTGCATATTAAGACTTCAGCCGAGTAGGCGTTTTCTTATAGGTTCCTAATCAGTCAGTTGGCTTAGAAGGAGCCAAGGGGGGAGGGGTACACCTGAAGGGGTAGGGAGAAAGAGTGTGTATCGGCCTTTGTTGCCGATTGCAAGGGCTTGGAGGCGGAGTTCTCCCCCAAGCTATTTTCGTATACCTAACCTAAGAGGCCTCTAAGGGGTTTTCCCAAAGGGCCAGAAAGAGAAAGGACCAGAGGTCCTTGCTCGGCTGGGAGCCGAGTTTGTATGACTCCGTCGTCAGCCTCTCGCTCTTTTATAGACCTCTAATCCGGCTGAGTTGCCAGATAGCGCCATGTATTCAATAGAAGGCTGAGTTGCCAGATAGCAATATTTATTAAATTAAACCATATATTAATCAAAATACCACAATATATTTATATGATGGTAGTTAATCAATACAGAATTTATTTTAATTGTTGGAATTAAGATGATTCATCTGTTTATTAAATAAATAATTTAAACACGCTCTTCACACAATAAATCACTTAATTCCTATTTTATTATAAATATCACAATTAAGGCACGAATAACAGTGGGAAAAACGAAAGGAAAAGAAACCTTACGAAGAAAGTTGAAATAAACGACAATTCAAAACACACGGTCGTCCCCCTCCTCCCTCATTCCCCCAAAACTTCACCCCATCTGTGCTTGTATATATAATAAACGAATGAACAACTCGTGCACACACGCGCGCAAACGCCTCTGTACATATGTGAATGAAAATCGGAAAAAAATGCCAAACGTATATTTTAAATCAAATGAAGCTAAATAATTTAAAACAAATGAATTTTCTCCTTTTAGGAGAATCAATTATTATAAGAAATTAATTATTCAATATAAGAAATTAATCATTAAACGCTGTTTTTTCCTTTCACGAGGAAAAGATTTCCGAGAATCTGGTCAACTCGAAACACACGGTCGTCCCCCATCCTCCCCCCCAAGCTTCTCACCCCATCTGTGCTTGTATATATAATAAACGAATGAACAAATCGTGCACACACACGAGGAAACGATTCCGACTCGAATCACACACGTTTGCCCAGAGGCCTTTTTGAAATGACCGCAATTTGACCTTTGTTCCAGTCTACTCGGGATAACCTCGCTTCACTCCAATTCTTAATTTTGTTGTTGTTATTACTTCTACAGACACATTCTCGAAGCGAAGAAAATGTTTTATATTTTTATTTACGCGTAATTTTTATGGTGTCACATTCTTAGATAACATCTCTGTTATTGAAAGATATACACAATATTTAATTAATTAATTCTAATCGAAGACTGAGTTGCCAGATAGCAATATTTATTAAATTCAACCATATATTAATCAAAATACCGCAATATATTTATATGATGGTAGTTAATCGCTGTTGTCACGAATAACAGTGGGAAAAACGAAAGGAAAAGAAAACTTACGAAGATAAGCGAAACACGACAATTCAAAACACGGTCGTCCTCCCTCATTCCCCCAAAACTCTCACCCCATCTGTGCTTGTATATGTATATATAGAAAGAATCATGTTAACTATTTAATTTTGTCATTCCTTATATATAAATGGATTTTCGCCTTAAAGTGAATTAAAACATTAAAAAATCACTAAACAAAAGAATTCGTTCCATTAGCATATTCTCAAATCTACACACACGAGGAAAGGGATACCGACAATCTGTGTCAACTCAAAACAAACGTGTTTGCACTGAGGCCCTTTGAAAGGTATGGGCGACCGCGAAAGAATTTTGCTCGAACTTCCTCTCTCTCAAAGACGCAATTCACCTCCTCTTCTAGCTTTCCGTGCGTTTGACTTGTAAATAAAAATGTTTTTATTAAATGCGTTGATTATTTCTCTTTACTTGCAAACTTGTATGGCATCATCTTAGTTTATTGAAATGAATGAATAAAAATGGAAAGGTATATTATTATACATTTTTCAAAATTACACACACACACACACATATATATATATATATATATATAGGGTGGTACAAATTACAGTAGTAATAATAATAATTAACTCCTTTTCGCCGAATTTGGAAGATCTGGAGTTATAATTTCAATAAAGAACAGTTAAAATAAATCAGATGATTGATTGAGCGCGAAAGCTGAACCGTGCACCCTTTGCATTAAGCGAAGCAAACGTGGTTGCGACTTGCAACGAGTCGCGTTGAAATGAACTATGTACGCCCTTCTAAAGGCCTGGAAGCAGCTGTTACCCTTAAAAGTACAAATCTCCAAATGAATATGGCTTCCGTAATAATAGAGCAACGGAAATGGCTATTTTAAATCTTATGGAAAATGTAAATATAGCTAAGGAGAACAAAGAAATAATGATATCAATATTTATGGATTTGAGTAAGGCGTTTGATGTAATAGACCATAATATTCTACTTGATAAATTGTATTGTTACGGTTTTAGAGGGGCAATCAGTGATTGATTTAAGTTATTTGCCCGATAGATATAATTTTGTATCAGTAAATAAGGTTTGCTCCACTACAGCGCTTGCCAAACATGGTGTGCCACGGGTCTCAGTGCTGGATCCACTGTTATTTTTATTATATATAAATGACCTTCCACGTTCATATTGTTTGCAGATGATACAACTCTTTTTCTTGCAAAGATGTTAATTCAGCTAAGAAGATATTTCATTCAGAATTCATCATTGTAATGAAATGGTTGGCCACCAATAAACTTCCTAAATACCAGTAAAACAAATTTCATGATTTTTTACTAATAAAAGAAATGTATATCTTGATGAATTTAATGTTAATGAAATCGCCATAAAGGAGTGTACTGTAACAAAATTTCTTGATGTAATGCTAGATAAGAATTTGCAATGGAGTGATCATGTAAATTATATCGCGAAAAAGATTTCAAGGAGCGTTGCTATTATGTTTTCGATTCACACACACACACACACATCCCGGAAATTTCAATGTATTTTTCATCTCTCCGTGGAGCAGAACGAATCATACGTGTTTACCCTGAGGCCTTTTTGAAAGGATTCTAGGTCAAATTACCCTCTCTGTCTCGGCAAATCCTTCACTCGATTCCTTCAATTTGGTCCCTTGCTTTTAATGTATATAAAATTATATTTTAGTAAATGCGTTGCTTATTTCTCTTTACTTGCAAACTTGTATGGCATCATCTTAGTTTATTGAAATGAATGAATAAAAATGGAAAGGTATATTATTATTATACATTTTTAAAAATTAACACACACACACACACACATTTTTGTCAGAGGAAGTGAGGGTCACACACACACACACTATATATATATATACAGGTGGTGCAAAAGTCTGGACCCATAGGCGGTTTATATGGAAAAAAGTGTGGCCTGCAGGAAGTTTATTATGAAATGAAATTTAATTAACCATACACCAGTGACTAAATTATGTTAAATTTAACGTTCTACGTAGTTCAGAATTTACAATAAGTGTTCGAATTGATGTCCATCTTCTTCCAAACACTTTCCTACTCGGTTGACACAAGACCTTTGCATATTTGTAAGCATAGTAATATTCGTTCTTATGGCTTCAATTTCTGTTGTGATGTTATCCTTTAGCGCTTGTATTTTTCTTGGTTTGTTAACGTAAACCACTGATTATAAAAATCGAAAGATATTTTTTATATAGTAAATTGCCTATGGGTCCAGACTTTTGCACCACCCTGTATATATGTGTGTGTGTGTATTTTGTTTTGGCAAACTTTTCATGTGTTTCAAAAACAGAAAAAATATTGCGCTTTTCACCTTAAAGTGAATTAAAACAATTTTACGAAAAATAAAAGGAAATTCAGAGTTGAAGCTATATTTAATTTCCTTGTAGAGACAGATGAACAAACCACTGAGAACTCTATCATTATCATTAAAACTCTTTGTATAAAAGCTCTCTTGTGGGGGAAAACCAATATTTTTAATATAAATAATTTCTTTTTATCATAACTCATCCGAGCAGCGATGTTAAGCGACGTTGGATCTGGGTAGTAGTTGGATGGGAGACCGTCCTCCGCAACAACTAATTTTCGCTCGGTGAAGGGAATGAAATACACACGCACTTACTTTTTATTTAATACGCATGTAGATTTAATTAATATCGTGAACACTTTAAAACCATCTCTGAAAAATTCTGAGCAGTTATGTCTTACACTAACCGACACATCTAATATGAATTAAATAAAAAACATTACTTCATTCGCATGTACATGGAAGTGTTACTCATGAAAACCAATTACTAATTTCTTTTTTAAACTTTTTACGAAAAAAAGAAAAGGAAATTCAGAGCTTAAGCTATATTTAATTTCCTTGAAGAGATAGATGATCAATCCACGGAGAACTCTATCATTATCATTAAAAACTCTGTGTAAAAGCCCTCTCTCTCTCTCTCTCTCTCTCTCTCTCTCTCTCTCGTGGGGGAAAAACCAATATTTTTAATATAAATAATTTCTTTTTTAGCAGAGAAAAATTTGCAAATGTGCGGGGAGACCGTCCTCCGCAACAACTTATTGTTATTTTTTATTGAATACACGTAGAAATAATTAAATAATATCGCCGAAACCTTCCTCATCAGGAAAACCAGTGTTGTATATTTTTCTGCGCTTTCTTAGTCGGTTTATACGCCTTTCCTGCACAGGCTGAAATTCATCCGAGCTATCATAGTAGGTAGCATACAACTTGTGCTTCCTGTGGAAACGTCAAGAAAAAGAAAAAATTCTTAGCTCCTTTCATTTGAGAATAATGTATAAATACGCTGCATGTAACGAGATAATTAAGTAATAAATAAATTATGTTGTAGTAGTAATATTTTTCACTATCTGTTAAATGAAATAATCTTGAACTTATCCTTTAAAAGACCCTTATTGTATAAATACATTGCTTGTAATGAGATAATTAAGTAATAAATATTTGATGTCGAAAGTGTTATACATTGCTTGTAATGAGATAATTAAGTAATAAATATTTGATGTCGAAAGTGGCGTTCTAGCATTGAATGATGTATCAACTTACTTTGCACTAGGCGGCTTTTCTTCCCTAGCAGACTCGTTGGAGGTAGATAATACAGCTGGCTTTGCAACATCATGCTTTGCAATAGAGATAGCAGCAGAAGGCCCCGGCTGTTCAGTAAACGTGGATGTGCCAATTTTACATTGAGATCGGCTGTGGAGTAGAAATATTTCTTTTCTATAACATAAGTGCCTACATATATATATATATAGAAACGACGTAAGTATAGAGGAGCGTTCTGCACACGAGGAAGAGAAATAACGAACAAATGAAAAATGAGGTACCCGCCCGGGAATCGAACCCAGGATCTTCCAATTGCCGGTCAGATATGCTATCCACTACACCACAGGCCTCGATTAGTCAGAAGTCGTAATTCTCCTACATAGGGCAGAAACCAATGCCCTAAGAGGGCACCCTCGCAAATCGTGAATATGTACATTTAACTGCAATGACCACGCAGTATATTAATGTATAGAAACGACGTAAGTATAGAGGAGCGTTCTCCACACGAGGCCTGTGGTGTAGTGGATAGCATATCTGACCGGCAATTGGAAGATCCTGGGTTCGATTCCCGGGCGGGTACCTCATTTTTCATTTGTTCGTTATTTCTCTTCCTCGTGTGCAGAACGCTCCTCTATACTTACGTCGTTTCTATACAGGGTGTCCCAGAATTAACTATATTTCAATGAAATCGGACAAATTCAATAAAAACTGACAATTGTGTGTTTATTACTAAATTATGATACAAAAACAAATAGATTTATAAATGATAAGTCAAAACTTTATTTACTTGAATGTGATAAGCCTTTTTCATCAATGTCGAACGCAAGATTCTACGAACTGTTGTCTTGGATATGTTGAGTCTTCGACCGGCCTCCCTAACCGAAGTTGTTGGTTCATCCTCAAACAATTGTCGTACCTGTTCGGTACTGTTACGTGCTGTCCTTGGGCGTCCTCTTCCCACCTCGTCGTGTACGGATCCAGTTCTTTTAAATTTGTTCACAAGTTCACGAATCGCTTTGTCTGTAGGACCGGTTCTGTGGAATCTTGTAAATTTTTCTGATTTCATTACATTGCATTCCTTTGATACGGGATGTTACAACAAAGATGCGTTCTTGTGTATTCATTATTAATAGGGTTCTGAAAGAGAATGAAAATAAAACTGAAACTTAAAAAATTATGAAAATAAAATTATGAAAAAAATTTAGAAATTTATACATTTTTAACACATTAAACATGATAAACATAAATAAAAGTTTTTAAAAAATGTCCGATTTCATTGAAATAGTTAATTCTGGGACACGCTGTATAGTTTGGAAAAGATGATGACTCATGAATTTCATCGTAAAACAATCTAATATACTATTTCCTTAATTCGCTTACACAGTATATAATTTGTATGCATAGAAGTTGCATTTAACTCATACAATATTTATCTTCACGGAGTAACTCAATAAAATCTAGTTTAGGCATACTACACAAGCCTTATATCAGTATTTTATCTTAGTTTATACTTTGCGAAACA
The DNA here is from genome assembly GCA_023014485.1 of Bathynomus jamesi. Taxonomy (NCBI): domain Eukaryota; kingdom Metazoa; phylum Arthropoda; class Malacostraca; order Isopoda; family Cirolanidae; genus Bathynomus; species Bathynomus jamesi. The sequence goes on along the minus strand of JAJOZX010010782.1, from coordinate 71,272 downwards.
GCTCATTGGTATTTTATCGAGAATATAAAAAGTTACTTACGTGCGCTGGTCTTCTTCTTCATCGTCTGAAACTAGATCTATAACCTCAATTTTTGTATGAGTGGGAAAACGATGGTATGGATTTAACGTAGCTTCCGCTTTCAATACCTTAGCCAATATTATTTTCTCCTCTTCGCGTGTATATTCTGGAAAGTATATATCGTCTTCAGGATTAGTCTTGACTGACTGTGGTCGCCGCTCAGTCTTGATAGTATGGCTGGGCTTTGAAGAGACCGTCTGCAATAACGGTTATTGCAAAACACTCATCAACAACATCTTTCACATTGTAGCATCTAGAAAAAGCAAAGAAAATCGCATTATTGTGAAAAATATATAATTAACATATTCATAAAAGGGAATAGGACCTAATGAGTCATCTTTTAATATATATGAATGTATAATGTTGCCTAAGATTATGAATTTCGTTACCTTATTAGCTCTTCGATGTTCTCTTCAACGTCGGCAACCAGAGCCTTTACACGCTCTATTTGAGACTCGCTCAATTTCAAACATTCTAAGTCGGAGTGATTAGCCATGTTTCCGTGAATTGTCTAGACCTAACGAATATTTCAAAGTAAGTACAACGCGAAATATAATTACACCCGTTTATATACCTGATGCTTAACCTCAGGCAATTGTAAAGATGTGTGTGTGTGTGTGTGTGTGTGTGTGTAGGCCTATTGTTTCTCTCCTGTGAGTGAAGGGGCGTACCCCAACCAAGTGTGGGCGGAGCTAGAAAGTTACTATAGGCATATGGGGCGCCCCTACAATTATAGCAGTTCATTATTTGCCACAGCAGGAAAAGGATCTTGATATAGGATGCCCACCTTACACAGGTTTGATGATTTTCTTTGTCAAAATTATATCTTTGATTTTCTTTGTCAAAATTAAATCATCATAACTAAATTGTAGCTGGGCAATATCAGGGCATGCATTTTTGTAGCGGCTGATCATTCTAGCCATTGTTTTGCTTGTGATAAATCTAGAATTTAAAAATTACTTTTTAAAAATATTATTTCCGACTTAGTTTAAATCCGCGATGCTATAGATGGAAAAAGAGACATTTCATGTAGCTAACATTTTAAAGATCAATCATTGCATTTATCCATATTTCGGAATATGTATAGTTATACTCTTTTACAGTAATGAGAATGACAAGGTATTTTGCCGACCTGAGCGGGGAATCGACTGATTGTTACGTTACCAACAGTTATACCAAGCGACGTCAAAGGCGTGCCAGGGACCTATCGAGGTTAGTTAATATTTCCTTTATAATGATTTGAATGTCCAATCAAATAAAAAAAAAGAAATACTAATGTAAAGATATTTTGTTATTATTATTATATGTATTGAATATGTGTTAGGCTTTAGTTTCTTGCCATTGATTAATAAATAAGCATGAGTCAATTCATAAATTGGCTATTTCAAGAGGAGAAAGATATTAAACATTACTGTCAATCTCCCTTTTTAGCGCACATAACACTGAAGTTATGCATATATATATTTAATTAGTTATGCACTTTGGAAAGGTTTTATGTGAAGTATAGCACAGTGCTTTAAACTAACCGTATAAAGCAAAGTACATATTAGTTGCACGTTTATTATTTCATGCATTAATTAATTAATGCCTTGATGCTATTTAGGCTTGCGTAAAAATGAATTATTAGTAACGAAATTACGGTTTATTATTATATTGTATTTCAGCTATTCAAGTCGTATATTTGAGCGACCGAGTACTTCAACACCGAATATAGTAAGGGCATCCTCGCGCAGGTCAGGTAGTGCCTCGTCGTCGTCTGATGACACGCATCCCCGAAAGAAAGCAAGGTAAGAACCAGTCTTAAACTCTAGCTACAATGATTTCATGAAAATCAATAGATCATAAAATTATTTTCTATATAAAAATATATAGCTCATATTTAAAAGATGTAATTTCATGGAAAATAAAATTACGTATATTAAGAGCCTGTTCCGTATGCTTAATCCCTATTAAACGTATCTATTTTTCATTCTTTAGGATAGATTTTTCAGATATGAGCGACGAGGTCCATGGAGCTTTTTCATTGAGCTCAGGCAGCACACGTTCTTTGCGATATTCGAACACCACGTTACTGATGTCAGATTCAGAGTTCGAGTGGCTATACGAAAGCTGTAAACTACCAGTTCAGGGTTTCATGCTGAACCATGTTTGTCCTTCCGGAAGCGAGTCTCCGATTCCTGACTCCGCGCTTGCCAATCCTGAGGAGAGAGGACTCAGGTTATGCGCAAGCGGACTCGAGTGTGTCCACTGTGATATTCGAGGAAGGTTTCGGCGATATTCTTTAATTATTTCTACATGTGTATTCAATAAAAAATAAAAATAAGTGCATATTTATTTCACTCCCTTCGCCGAGTTGGTTGTTGCGGAGGACGGTCTCCCCGCACATTTGCAAATTTTTGTCTGCTAAAAAAGAAATGATTTATATTAAAAATATTGGTTTTACCCCACGAGAGAGAGAGAGAGCTTTTACACAGAGTTTTTAATGATAGAGTTCTCCGTGGATTGATCATCTATCTCTTCAAGGAAATTAAATATAGCTTAAGCTCTGAATTTCCTTTTCTTTTTTTCGTAAAAAGTTTAAAAAAGAAATTAGTAATTGGTTTTCATGAGTAACACTTCCACGTACATGCGAATGAAGTAATGTTTTTTATTTAATTCATATTAGATGTGTCGGTTAGTGTAAGACATAACTGCTCAGAATTTTTCAGAGATGGTTTTAAAGTGTTCACGATATTAATTAAATCTACATGCGTATTAAATAAAAAGTGCGTGCGTGTGTATTTCATTCCCTTCACCGAGCGTAAATTAGTTGTTGCGGAGGACGGTCTCCCATCCAACTACTACCCAGATCCAACGTCGCTTAACATTGCTGCTCGGATGAGTTATGATAAAAAGAAATTTATATTAAAAATATTGGTTTTTCCCCCACAAGAGAGCTTTTACACAGTTTTAATGATAGAGTTCTCAGTGGTTTGTTCATCTGTCTCTACAAGGAAATTAAATATAGCTTAAACTCTGAATTTCCTTTTCTTTTTCGTAAAATTGTTTTAATTCACTTTAAGGTGAAAAGCGCGTAATATTTTTTCTGTTTTTGAAACGCATGAAAGGTTTGCCAAAACAAAATACACACACACATATATATATATGAATAGAAACGACATAAGTGTTAAGGAACGTTTCTGCACACGAGGAGGAGAGATAACGAATAATGAAAAATGAGGCAGAAACGTTCCTTAACACTTATGTCGTTTCTATTCATTTATATACTGCGCGGTCATTGCAGTTATATGCATATATATATATATATATAGTGTGTGTGTGTGTGACCCTCACTTCCTCTGACAAAAATCTGTGTGTGTTTGTGTTAATTTTGAAAAATGTATAATAATGATAATAATAATAATATACCTTTCCATTTGTATTCATTCATTTCAATAAACTACGACGACGATGACATACAAGTTTGCAAGTAAAGATAAATAAGCAACGCATTTAATAAAATATAATTTTATATACGTTAAAAGCAAGGGACCAAATTGAAGGAATCGAGTGAAGGATTTGCCGAGACAGAGGGTAATTTGACCTAGAATCCTTTCAAAAAGGCCTCAGGGTAAACACGTGTGATTCGTTCTGCTCCACGGAGATGAAAAATGCATTGAAATTTCCGGGATGTGTGTGTGTGTGTGTGTGTGTGTGTGTGTGTGTGTAAAGTGAATCGAAAACATTATAGCAACGCTCCTTGAAATCTTTTTCGCGATATAATTTACATGATCACTCTATTGCAAATTCTTATCTAGCATTACACCAAGAAATTTTGTTACAGTACACTCCTTTATGGCGATTTCATTAACATTAAATTCATCAAGATATACATTTCTTTTATTAGTAAAAAATCATGAAATTTGTTTTACTGGTATTTAGGAAGTTTATTGGTGGCCAACCATTTCATTACAATGATTAATTCTGAATGAAATATCTTCTTATTTGAATTAACATCTTTGCAAGAAAAAGAGTATCATCTGCAAACAATATGAAGTTCGGTATATCAGATGAACGTGGAAGGTCATTTATATATAATAAAAATAACAGTGGATCCAGCACCGAGACCCGTGGCACACCATGTTTGGCAAGCGCTTTAGTGGAGCAAACCTTATTTACTGATACAAAATTATATCTATCGGGCAAATAACTTAAATCAATCACTGATTGCCCCTCTAAAACCGTAACAATACAATTTATCAAGTAGAATATTATGGTCTATTACTTCAAACGCCTTACTCAAATCCATAAATATTGATATCATTATTTCTTTGTTCTCCTTAGCTATATTTACATTTTCCATAAGATTTAAAATAGCCATTTCCGTTGTTCTATTATTACGGAATCCATATTCATTTGGAGATTTGGACTTTTAAGGGTAACAGCTGCTTCCAGGCCTTTAGAAGGGCGTACATAGTTCATTTCAACGCGACTCGTTGCAAGTCGCAACCACGTTTGCTTCGCTTAATGCAAAGGGTGCACGGTTCAGCTTTCGTCCTCAATCAATCATCTGATTTATTTTAACTGTTCTTTATTGAAATTATAACTCCAGATCTTCCAAATTCGGCGAAAAGGAGTTAATTATTATTATTACTACTGTAATTTGTACCACCCTATATATATATATATATATATTTATATATATATTATATTGTGTGTGTGTGTGTATGACCCTCACTTCCTCTGACAGAAATCTGTGTGTGTGTTAATTTGAAAAATGTATAATAATAATAATAATAATAATATACCTTTCCATTTTTATTCATTCATTTCAATAAACTATGATGATGATGCCATACAAGTTTGCAAGTAAAGAGAAATAATCAACGCATTTAATAAAAACATTTTATTTACAAGTCAAACGCACGGAAAGCTAGAAGAGGAGGTGAATTGCGTCTTTGAGAGAGAGAGAGAGAGAGAGAGAGAGAGAGAGAGAGAGAGGAGAGAGAGAGAGAGAGAGAGAGAGAGAGAGAGAGAGAGCAAAATTCCTTCGCGGTCGCCCATACTTTTCAAAGGGCCTCAGTGCAAACACGTGTGTTTGAGTTGACACAGATTGTCGGTATCCCTTTCCTCGTGTGTGTGTGTGTGATTTGAGAATATGCTAATGGAACGAATTCTTTTAATTGTTTAGTGATTTTTTAATGTTTTAATTCACTTTAAGGCGAAAATCCATTATATATATATAAGGAATGACAAAATTAAATAGATACAGTTAACATGATTCTTTCTATATATACTACTCAAAAGAAGTTAAGGGTCAAAAAATTTTTGTGCATATAAATATAAGCTAACGAGCTGAAATGGTGACGACTAATGACAAAATAATTCTTTGATGGCTCAAGAACAGAAAACACAAACAAAAACTTTTGATTAGACTAGTTTATTACCCTGATGAAAGAAGTCATGCACCCCCAAAATGATGTTCACACAAGTCGCAGAAGCTTCAGTAACTGGTGTAGCCACCGTTAGCGCATGCTGTTCATCAGGCGTTGGAAATAACGTTGAGGGATCGCTTGCCATTCTGCGACTAATCGCTGAGCCAGTTGCCAGAGTTTGACGGCAGGGACGTGATGTGATCGAACTCGCTGCCCTAGTTCATCCCACGCATGCTCAATGGGTGACAAGTCGGGTGAATATGCAGGCCAATCCATGTGCTGAACGTTCTGTTCCTGCAGGAAGTCGGTCACCACCCTGGCACGATGAGGTCTTGCGTTGTCGTCCTGGAACCAAGCTCCTGGTCCAATCCGCTGCAGAAGTGGAATTACCAGAGGTTGAACAATCTCGTTGAGATAACGCTGACCAGTCAAATTTCCGTTGACGACGTACAGAGGGGTTCTGTGGTTCATGGATATCCCCGCCCACACCATCACACTTCCTTCTCCAAATGGTAGACGTTGAGCAACGTTGACATCAGCAGATATCTCTCCTTGACGACGATAAACACGAGCCCGGCCATCATTGAACTGGAGCGAGAAGCGTGACTCATCTGTGAACTTTGTCTCTGCCCACTGACCACGGTTCCACCGGATATGACGTCTGCACCAATCTCGGCGAGCCCTTCTGTGACGGTCAAGTAGCGGTGGTCGGACTGCAGGACGCCGGCATCGCAAACCTCGGTCTCGCAGACGATTCCTAATGGTCTGGTCGGACACGTTGGTGCCTCTGGCAGCTCTGAGTTGATCCCGAAGATGCCGTGCGGTCACAAAGCGCTGTCGGAACGCCGTTATCATCAGGAAGCGGTCTTCTCGTGCTGTTGTTGATCGGGGTCTTCCAGAACGGGGCGATTCTGAACAGCATTAGTTGTCCTGAACCTCTGCCAGAGTCTGCCGATAACGCTTTGGCTTACATTTAGACGCTGAGCCACAGTTCTCTGAGTTTGTCCATCTTGTAGCCAGCCAATGGCCCTTCTCCTGTCTTGGATGCTGAGTTGTCGTCGAACCATCTTCAAATTTCAAGTGATGATGAATGGAAAATGCTCAGCCCTTTTATTGCTAAAATTGGCATGCATGGAATGACACTCATGCAAAACACGTGCAAATGGTGCATGAGGTGTCACAATGGGTGTTTCGAGGCAGTTTGTCAGTTTAGTCTGACTAAGTTCGTGCTTCAAATCTAGGAAAAGGAAATCTGGGTTAACTTAAAAAGTTTCTAAAGACAAGTGCAATGATTGCATGTCCCATAATAACGTGATGTCTATAGTCCAAATGACAACCCAAAGGGGGATATTCTAACCCTATCTGGCTTAAAAAGACATACTTACAAAAATGATCAAAAAATTTCCTTTGACCCTTAAATTCTTTGAGTAGTATATATATATATACACACAAGCACAGATGGGGTGAGTTTGGGGGGAATGAGGGAGGACGACCGTGTTTTGAATTGTCGTATGTTTCTTTTCCTTTCGTTTTTCCCACTGTTATTCGTGACAACAGCGATTAACTACCATATAAATATATTGCGGTATTTTGATTAATATATGGTTTAATTTAATAAATATTGCTATCTGGCAACTCAGTCTTCGATTAGAATTAATTAATTAAATATTGTGTATATCTTTCAATAACAGAGATGTTATCTAAGAATATGACACCATACAAATTACGCGTAAATAAAAATATAAAACATTTTCTTCGCTTCGAGAATGTGTCTCATTGTAAAGTAATAACAACAACAAAATTAAGAATTGGAGTGAAGCGAGGTTATCCCGAGTAGACTGGAACAAAGGTCAAATTGCGGTCATTTCAAAAAGGCCTCTGGGCAAACATGTGTGATTCGAGTCGGGAATCGTTTCCTCGTGTGTGTGTGTGTGTGTGTGTGTGTACGATTTGTTCATTCGTTTATTATATATACAAGCACAGATGGGGTGAATGAGGGAGGAGGGGGACGACCGTGTGTTTTGAATTGTCATTTATTTCAACTTTCTTCGTAAGGTTTCTTTTCCTTTCGTTTTTCCCACTGTTATCCGTGCCTTAATTGTGATATTTATAATAAAATAGGAATTAAGTGATTTATTGTGTAAAGAGCGTGTGTTTAAATTATTTACTTAATACACAGATGAATCTTCTTAATTCCAACAATTAAAAGAAATTCTGTATTGATTAACTACCATCATATAAATATATTGTGGTATTTTGATTAATATATGGTTTAATTTAATAAATATTGCTATCTGGCAACTCAGCCTTCTATTGAGTACATGGCGCTATCTGGCAACTCAGCCGGATTAGAGGTCTATAAAAGAGCGAGAGGCTGACGACGGAGTCATACAAGCTCGGCTCCCAGCCGAGCAAGGACCTCTGGTCCTCTCTCTTTCTGGCCCTTTGGGAAAACCCCTTAGAGGCCTCTTAGGTTAGGTATACGAAAATAGCTTGGGGGAGAACTCCGCCTCCAAGCTAGCTCTCTCTCTCTAAGCCAACTAGCTGATTCAGCCAACTGGCTGATTAGGAGCCTATAAGACAACGCCTACTCGGCTGAAGTCTTAATATGCACTTGGCTCCTGCCAGGTGAACACCTCTCCTTCTTTCTCTTGGGTGATAACGCAGCCTCCAAGTTTCGCACCTGCAGCATCCCCCACCCCCCTTTGCAACTATTGTGGGAATTTTTTTTGCCACACCCCACACACCCCTTTTGCAACGTTGCATAACACCCCCCTTTTGCAACATTACGTAATAAATTGCAACATTCCTGCACTCTACCCTTTTTCGGCTATACTACTAGCGATAAATAAAGCAGAGAGAGTCGCGGGACAGGTACTAAGAACGTTCAAGAGAAGGGATAAGATAGTAATGATTCCCCTGCTAAAAACACTGATTATACCAAAACTTGAATACTGCTCAGTTTTGACGTCCCCATATAAAAAAGAAACTAATAAACTAGAAGAAACGCAAAGTCATTTCACAGCCAAGATTGATGGTTGCAAAGAACTCAACTACTGGGAAAGACTACGTAAACTAAATCTGTACTCACTGGAAAGAAGAAGAGAGAGGTACATCATAATCTACATATGGAAAATGATCGAAAAACTGGTACCAAACCTAAAACTAAACCCAATTACCATTCAAACACTGGAAAATAGGAAAGGCAGAATGTGTAGTGTTCCCAAATTAAAGGCCCGACAAGGGACCTCCTCAACCCTGAAGGAAAATAGCTTGGTTGTCAGGGTACCAAGACTTTTCAACCAGCTTCCTAAGGACCTCAGAAACGTGACGGGGGTCAAAGTTGAAGTCTTCAAGAAAAGACTGGATGCCTGGCTCAGGACAGTACCAGATGAGCCGGGCGTGCCTGACTATGTACGGTGGAGAGCGCAAGAACAACTCGCTCCTCCACCAGGCCAGACCTAGAGGCGGGGCCACCAGCTTGACCTCCGTGTGAAGAGAGACCAACGCACGAAACAAGGTGTGTGTGTGTGTATATATATATATATATATATATATATATATATATATATATATATATATTATATACACACACATATATAAACCCAACGTTTCGTCCACTCAATTTTGATATTTTCAAGGGACTAAAAATGTACAAGATACGTACAGACTACAGTTGATAAAAAAAAGTTCGGTTAAAATTTTATCATCAATTTTTATTAAGAAACATGGCGTTTCAAGACGGCTTTTGGATGAGAATTTTTCTTGAACTGTAAAGAAATTTTGGATTTTTATTGTCTAGAAAATTTCTATTAGTCTCTATAAATGTGGGTTACTCTAGATCAGGTTCTTAACCTTTTTAGGGTGCGATCCAAATTCTGGTCTCGGCGACCACCGATTTCAAACAGTTCACTCGTAATAGATGAAAAAAATACTGCTAAAATGATTAGGGATAAAATTAATAATGAAATGGAGAAACACACCACACGGTAATATAGAGCAGCTACATTAAAAAAATTAAACCTTTGCTTATTAATACAAAATTTGAATGCAAAAGTTCATTATTTCATTAAAGTGTACCTATCTGGTTCATACTTCTTGGTAAGAGATTCGGCTATTCGTAGTTCAGACAATTTATTGGTTTGAAAGAGGATTTTCGAGGTGGTTTTGATATTTTGGGGCTTTTCCGTTCTGTGGGCACCAATGAGGTCAGGTCAGGCTATGTTAAGTTAGGTTAGGTATGACCAATAATAATTAAATCGTCAAATTTTTGTTTTTATGTTCATAGCTGTTAAATTAATTAAATAAATTTCTCCTATTCAAAATGTACCGATTATTTATTAATAAAAAGTTAAAATAAGTTTTAAAAAATATTAATTTATCATTTCAATGGTGCCCATAGAACGGAAAAGGTCCGATATTTTATTGGTTTTCAGACTACAATTAAATTTTTTTTTATTCGACAATACTTTCGATAGTTGTAGTTAACTTTCTTACAGTTGTACTGGTACTTTTTTTTACAGAAAGTAAACTTTAGATATTTTAGTTTACCTATACGTAATATAATCCAAAGCGTACCTATATCTAGTTAGACCACGGTTCTACATTTTATATTCTTTAGGGAAGTCGAGAGAACCCATTTAGTCGATTGTGACAAATTTGTGAAGCTGTACTTAAAATCTAAGTGGCTCGTGCGGAGCTTAAAGTAAATGTTATGCTACCACTGGCTTAAAATAGTTTCAAATTTTTTTGCAGGAAATCATTTACATTATAATAGCAGCATGGACCGACTAGATACAGGTAGGCTTTGTTTCAAGCCTGTGCGAGAGATCAAAGCCTACCTATAACCCAGGTTCCAGAATTTTCTCGATCGATCCTGCTGATTAACACGTTTCCGGTGCAGAGCCTCTACACTATCTCCTATTACATACTTATACCTTAACTGTCTAGCAGAGTCCTTTTAATTTCCATTACCTTTACTATATAATTTTTTATACTTTCTGGTTTATTTATATTCTCTACTCCCATCATCTCCCCAACTCTGTTTCTTAGTTTTTCACAATGAAACGAGTGTTCTATGGTATCATTCTCTCTCCAGCATATTTCGCACTTCATCTCCTTCTATTTTCCTTTATAGTTTTCTTTCACCTCTAACATATTTAATCGGATTTCCATTATCTTCATATCCTTTTCTTTCATATTTTCAATATGTGATTTTCTTTTAAATTCATCAATGAATCTTAGTTTTTCATTTTTGTTTTCCTCTATTAGTTCTTCCTGTAAATATTCATTTTATGTCGTACACTTTTCTTTAATTCACTCTTTTTCAAGTCCTCTAATGTTACTTTATATAATTTGCACATTTCTGCCACTTCCTCTGCCCAACATCCTGGGTATGGATTTTCCAACTGATCTTCGGTTATTTTAATTAATCTCTCTTCATTTGAGTTTAATATATTGTTCGTTAGCATTATTTTCTCGTATCTATTTTTTTCTTTGACTGGCCACCTCTTAATTCAGCTAATAATCCCCAATATGGGGTACTACATTTCATTCCTGTTATTTCCCTTAGAATTGTTCCCTGCATTTGTTCCATTTCTTCAATATCCTTTGTCATTGTTCTCGTCCATGTTTCCATTCCATAAAATATTGTAGGTACTACTATGGTTTCATACAATTTTAGTTTCACCTTGAACCTTCATTACCCAATCAATGGCCCACTTTGGCTGGATCTCCATATCTCTCTAGATCTGCTATCATGAAATTTATCTTTTCTTTTCTATACGCGTTTGGTGATCATCTCTACTATTGAACCATTGTCCCAAATACTTGTATTGTTGCACTTGTTCTATACTTCCCATTTTCACTTTAATTGTTCTCATTTCAGGTACTTTTCTTATCACATTTATTGTCATTACTGCCGATTTCTTTATTATTATTAAAATGTACATTTTTTAGTATTTCCATTGCTCTACAATTACTAATTGCTTTTTCTATTACTCAATCAGCGTGAACTGCCTAGATATAAGTAGGCTTCGGCGAGAGTCCATTATACAGAAAAAACACGTGTATGCGTGCAGTCAAACTTCGAACGTAACTTCACAAATTCTGACTCAGCATCTTTGAACGTGAAACTCAAAATATTGATGGAGCTGCGTTCTTTTGTAAACTCGCTGACCGACTAATTTGTCCTCAATTTCATAAAAGTGATAAATATTTAAGAGAAAAAGATGGATAGACTATTAATATATCGACTTCGCTAAAATCTTATGACCAAGTGATACATAAATAATACATTCATCAGGAAACTACACAATTTTACGTCATATCATTAGTATATTTTAAAGTTAGGCTATATACATACATAATATCTATCTTCTATAATATAACTGAGTCAGTGTCAAAAAAATTATTTCAAAAGCTGAAATCGGATACAAAGATTTGAAAAGAAATTATAAGGCGGTGAAAGCTTAATATTTACTTTTAAGTCTTAACAATCGACTTCCCCCCAAGTAATTGGGGGGTTGCAGGCCCCCAATTACTAGAGCCGAAGGCCCCACCACCGCAGGTATAGTAAATGGGGCCGTAGGGCCCACTTTAGCTAGAAAAGACGGCAGCAATGAAAATATTAAGCTTCACATTTGAACTCATTGTATCAAGATGTAAAGGCTTAATATTTTCATGGCTGCGTTCTTTTCTATAATTTTATTGACCGAACAAATGACTCCATAATTGGTGGACCGCAGGCACCCCAATTAAGAAGGCTCCAGTACCGCAGGGCCCGTATTAGGTAGTATTTATAGTAATGAATAAGGCCTAACGAAACTCGTTAAAATGTTTAATGACCATTCGCTACTTTCATCATTCAAACCTGAAATACAGTTGCAGTAATTACCGAAGTAAAATGAACGATACAAACTAATCTTTGACAAAATATGTAGGAACACCTACTTAGCTGTACACGAACTGCGGTCATACAGCTGATGACCGCAGATTTTAACAACAGTTCCGAAACCTGCATTTTTTAAGCTGGGACGGTCAAAGACGACACGTTTCGCATTTTTCAAATGTCAAAATAATGACCAAGAATACGGTAATTCTGGTAAAGTATTTGGGGCGTCTTCGATCGTGCAATGGTCTAGATTCTGTTCAATTCTGTTTAAAAATTAACTATAAATAGGAAAAAAGTAAAGAAATTATTGCGTATCATGATATCCAAACCGGTATTTACTCTGTAACCAACAATTCTCAAAGATTCGGCGAAATTATACAGACATTATTATTATATGCATACTATAATTACTCAATTGTTCTCATAATTGGAGAAAGACGTTTGAATTTCATAGTAATTTCTTTATAGAAAGTAAAATGATGATATCCTTAATGTCATCTGTTTCACGACGCGTGTAATATTTATCTTGCGATTTCTTTTCTCAAGTTTCTTCGGAGTGGGCAAATGGGTATCGTAATTTATTACAGTTAGAACCTACACACTTTTTTGTGTCTCGTGTGCGCGTGATAATTTACTGATGTAGTGGGGTAATTTGTGAGGCAACACGTTTTGTTGCCCTCTGGTCTCTCGCTTATGCGAAGATGCGCGTAGTGCGCGCGTGTGCATCAAAACGTTTATTATACCGAGAAATAAAACTAGTATACAACAGATCATTGAGGATAATACATATATGCCCCGCATAGATGTTCGGCATCTCAAACATTTGCCACTTTTACTTTATTTTTAAGTTTAGTAGTGGGCAATAGGCGAACGAAACTAAATAAACGATTTTCAATTTAATCAACTGATCAATTTCATTGACTAGAGTCTAGACTATTGATTATACCTCCAAAAAGGATAAGGTAAATTGATCCTTATAAATTTCTATTTACCTTCCACCGAAAGCAGCAAGACTAATCAGGATACGTCAATTTATTTTGTAAAACGTTCTCCATTTGTTTACAAATTCTATTATTGTATAATAAAGAAATTTATTTGTATTATTCGTTTTGAGAAAGTTTATTTTTAATTAAACTTTTCTGTTGTTGGTTATTATTATCGTTAGTTGTTGTTGTGTGTTTCACTCTTAATTAAATTCAGTGGTTATAATTAATTATCTCATCTGTGAACAACGTAAGGATATGTATTTAATTTTTTTTCTGCAACCTTACCCCTCCTCCACATTAATATAACCTATATTTTATAATATATAAAAAAATAATTATATATATATATATATAACAAAAAGTGTGTGTGTCGTGTGTGTAAAAAAAGGCCTTTTAGTGTATAGCAGTGTCTGATTAACTTTATGGATTGTATTTAAAGAAAGATATTTATAATCTTAGTCAGCACATTTCGAAATTTGGTTGACTGATATTTTTTTTTCTCCAGTCGAACTTTCGAATTTTGGCTTCTCATTGTAAATAAAGAATATTTATAGTGACACACAAATATATTTGTAGTGTGTGTGTGTGTGTGTGTGTGTGTGTGTGTGTGTGTGTGTTAATTTACAGACGAGATGTAATGGGGTAAATTTTTGTGAGTTAACATTTTTGGTACCTCAGAACATTAAAAAAAATTTAGAGAAAATCTAGAAACATTTTTACTGTCGGAAAATGTTAGTCTCGATGAGGTTGGGTTTGATTATATATTTAAGGTTCGGTTAGGTTAATCAGGCTATATATTAGCGAGTACCTCTCTCTTTAACGACTTAACTGAAACCACCGTTTGAGCTTAATTGCGTCCAAAATCTTATTACGACTGTCGTCCTTTGGTTCAATGGCAACGAGGTTAGATTAAACTAGATTTAGTCTTAGGTGCGTGGTTTTAAAAAGTAGGTAACCTCGCTTATGTGAAGATGCGCAGCGTGCGCGCGCGCGCCGCAAACCTTAACTAGGACGTATATTGTTAGAGCGAATTTGAAAATAGTTACTATAACAATAGGTCCACATTTAGTTATTTTGACGTAAATACTAATATTGACGTCGTGGACTAACTTTTTCCACATTTCCAAAAAATCTTATGAAATTGTGTGTAATTTTAGAGTAATATTTTATGTAATTTAAGAAAATTGCCTATATAATTTGTGAAAACTAATCACGTGGCCAATAATCCTGCGAAGGAAGGAACTTCAAACTACTTCAGTATTCATGACTGCCCATACTTTTATAGCACTTTCTCTATGAAGGTTTTGAATTTTGACTCGTCTGACGTCAAAGAAATTTCGTCACACACACACACACACACACACACACACACAGTCCGCGACATTGAAGTTAATAAATTGTAGTACTCATTAGGGCTTCAACAGTAAGAGGATCTTATTTTTTATATTGTGTAAAAAGAAAATTCCTGCAGGATTTCTAACCATTATTTTACTCCTCCATCACGTGGGTATTTTTTAAGCACAAACGCTTCTGCCAGACATTCGGCAGCGGCAGAAGGTAATTAGAATTCCACTCGCATTCCTAACGACATTTTCTTCGTAACGGTAAGAGGATGAATGAGGCAGACCGTTAATTCAGTTTCAGAAAAGATTATTACCATAGCAACAGAGGTGGCCACGACTGCCTACGAATGTATATTAAGACGTTTGTTCCATCCCAAATCCGTCTCGTGATAAATTACAGTTATATAATAAAGATACCTCTAAATCTAACACATTTAGATAAAAAGAAATTTTAGGAAAATTCTGTAAAAAAAAAAAAAAAGTTAAATTAAAATTGCCGAGACGACTTGCGATTTCACTTACTCAGCAGTTCAGAATCACAGAGAACATTTATTCTCGTTCCAGGTAAATTATTGCCAATTTACCAAGAGTTTTCGCTTCTCAAATTACTCTCTAAGCGTAAGAATTGAAAGGCTGGAGAAAAAAGAAAAAAAAGAAAAAAAAAAAAATCCCCAACATTTTGGGGAAAACCGAAAGGCGCGATAGTTTACGAGAGAAAATTACAATACCAAATGAATTATTGTTATTTGAGAAGTAGCGACAGAGAACGCAAGAATAAAATACACAAGGATTGAATTATTATTATTATTAAAATACTAATTATAAATATATAATTACACACACACACACCACACACACACACTTTTGTCTGATCAAAATAGAAATAATTATATTTTTATTCGACAGTGGGAAAAAAATGGGTCATGAAGACGAGGAATTCTTAATGCGAGTCATTTGTTGTACAGATGTTAGATTTAATTTGAGGGTATGTAAGCGTGCGTGTACGCGCGCGCGTACACATCACTGTCCGGATATATTTGTGGTGCGCGCGTAAATTACGCCCTGCGCGTCTAACTTTAATTAGATGTACAGTATAACTAGGCTTGTAAAAAGATTAATGTGCGAGACTAAGAGGCTACTTACTCCTCCATACACTACGTATACATGTAATAATAGTGCGTGCGTATTTGTTGCGTGCACACAGGTGCTGCGTGTGTTTATACAAGTTCGTGAGCGTATACACTTGTAATCGTACATGTACATTAGTGGTGCGCGCGTGCGTGTACATGTTAGAAAACTTCTATTTCGTGTAACAATTTCTCATTTTTGTAAAATTACAGGTAACTAAAGATACTATACACATGCTAAACCTTTACTTAAAGGGCATACTAAAACCAGTTACAAAGATAACTTAATGTATTTAAAAACGAGAAAAACACATATCTTTCAGATCTGGATCTGATTCAAGATCAGTATCTCGTACAATTGGATTTCTCGAACCCGGATCGGGCTAGAAATTTTTTTTTTTTATTAAATATTTAATTACAGCAAGAATATTTATATTGTTTGTGCGCGTTAAAAAAGCTTTGTTTTTTGCTCAAGCGTTTGTGTGTATACATGGTAAAAAATGTTATCTAAAACTTGTCAGTAACCAATGTCTATTAATTAAGTTCATTATACAACACTTTTTCCCACTGAAAGATTGATATTAATAGAGGACATATTTTAATATCAGATCTATTTCCGGACTAGTTATTTTTACGCCCCCACCCCCTAGTCGAATACAGATCAATATCAGAAATTTTAAATTTGAATGGGTTCTTCCCGAGTTGCTGTCCATGTTTTATGAGAATGAGGTCACAAAAGTCTTGAAAGAGGGATGGGTTACCATCGTCTGCGCTCGGGTGATGTAGCGACCCGCAGATGGTTCGTCCCCACATTCAAGTGTAGGTTCCTTCCGTCACACGACCTTTGCCGTTACGAACGAGGTTGAAAAACCTCAAACGTTATTACTGAACGTTACGCTACTTTCCCAAACCATGAAATGAACCTCTATTTTAACTAATGAACGTAATGTCCGTCAAAATTATTGTTAGGCCAAAAATTTGCTTTTAAAATATAATTTGGATTATTTAATTTTCTAAAATCAAACCAAGTACGATATTAAAATTTCGGCCTAATTTTAATTTTGGATGAAAGTGTATGTGATGGATTTTTTCAATGACTAAACTACAAGAAAAAGCCAATTTAAAAGAAAGGAATTTGGTCAGTTGATGGCCTAAATTAAGGATTGAATAATGGCTTCCATTTGCGTACTTGATCCAGCGCCCGTAGTCAGTGGGTGAATACCGTTTCCCTATTAAGCGAACTGAAGACACCTAGGGCGGGGTGTTCGATTCCCGATAGCACGGCTAATAATAGTTTAGGAGTTAGCGAAATGAACCGTATTAGTTGGCCGTCTTCACTCATTATTACGTACTTGAGCTTTGAAAACTTTTTGAATATGTGGAGACGACCGTTTTGAACAGTTTCTTGTTCAGAAAAACGCATTTTCGAATTTGTATCTGCAAATGAATCTATTTGAATATGCAAGGAAGAACTACGAGTCCCATCTAATTGAAAAAGTTGCCAAAATAGCATTATCTTTCAAGCTTTGTATTGATAACACTTATCTATCGGACTAGTAAAATGATGTACAGTTATTTAAACTTATTAAATAAACTCATTTCGTCTAAAAATTTTAATTAAGAATAGTGGGTTAATAGGTGTAAGTGCTTTGTTTTGACAACTCAATAAATGTAGGAATTTTAAGTGTTTGCCTGGGTAACATTTAATACACACACCCCCAGAATATCTACTCCCCAGTCATTTTCATACACATAATTTGCACTCCCCCAGTTATTTTTATATGTATAATATGCGGTCCCCCAACTGAGTACGTTTGAATACTATTGAATATACGAGAACATCCAAAGACGTACAACAACTAATTTATAAGTACAACTGGCCAAAGCTGTTTATCATCGGGGTCATCTGTATTTCAACCATAAAATCACAAAAAATAGAGTATCTTAATATCCATGTTTGTTCATTAACAATCAAGTTTGTCCTTACATAATTAGTCGATTCTTTTGTGCCAAGCCGTTTTCCTTTCCTGCTTTTCAGGGATTTAATAAATGGTACCATCACACTTGTTTCCTTATTTAACTTAAACCTAACCTAACCACTAAATGTTCACTTAGCCACGAATCTTTAAACCTAGATGCGCTAAAATTACACTTTCATACACGTTTTACTTTTACGGTCAATATATTATCTACATGTAGGGCATTACAGTATGTGGCTTACTTGACATAACCCAATTTCTACAAAGTTCCTCGTTATACAAACACCAAAAACTCTCCAGAAACAATTATGAGTGCATATTAAACTGAACGTATTAATACCTACTGGGGGAGTGCATATTATTTAGAGGGATTGCATGTTAAACGTATCTTATCTACTCCCCCAGTCTATATATAGGATCGCTCAAATTTGTTCTAACACACACTATTCAAATTTATGAATTTTATACGATCAAACTTTAACCCTCGAAGACTTTTTCTGACTGCCAGTGCGACCCACCACTCAAATCCAGCCACACAAAATAAACCAAAGTAACCGGCAGTTTTTTCCTGACTTACTTTGTAAACAGTCCGTTTAGTGTATAGGAAAATTGCTCCCACCGGAATTCAACTCGGAACCTCTTTAGTACGAGCCCCGACGGAATAAAAGTTAACAACCCGTCATATACGTAAACAACCGAGAAACGCATAAGCTTTTGCATCCAGACATATTTTACGTGTTAATCCTCCTGCACCCGAGGTAATGGCAACATTTAACTCAAATCTCCCTAGTTTAATAGTGGGGTCCCATGCAAGAAAAAAAATGGCGTGCTCATACCTATTACACAGGGTGTTACCAAATGTTTCATAAATTTGTACACATTCAGGACGTCAGTGAACAAAACGGTTCTTATGAACATAAATCTGCAATCGCTTCGTTTCCGAGATATTGATTTTTTTTTACCCAAGACGAGCCGATTAAAATGAAAGTCATTAAAGTTCAAAGTCGTAGTTATCTGGTTGTTTAAATAGCTTTTTCTTTTGATAGCATTTTGTTCGTCATTTGGTCGCTTGGCCACCCAGGTCTCCGACCTAAAATGCAATTGACTTTTTCTTGAGGGGTTATTTAAAAAATCTTGTTTATGCAAGAATGTTAACAACAGATGAATTGTGGCAACGTGTTCAAGATTGTTCAGAAACAATACGCAACCAAGTAGGTGTTTTCGAACGTATGCGACAAAATTTTCAACGACGCGATAAAGCATGTACTCTGATGGCAGGGAAACCATTTTGAGCACTTGCTGTAAATAAACTTTGACAAACTTTAATGACATCTTAATTGGATCGTCCTCAGTAAAAAAATCAATGTATCTCGGAAACGAAGCGATTGCGAATTTATGTTCATGGAACTTTCGTTCACTTTGACGTCCTGAATATGTACACTAATTTATAAAAATGTGATAACGCCCTGTACATATACAGTATATTAGAACCTACCAATGTGGCCACTTTTCTACTGTCCCGGCAAAACTTAGTAATTTTTTGTCAGTATACTCGGAATTATCAACGATTGAGGGGGTGGGTGGTAGTGTTGAAAACCGGTTTGTAAAAATTCCCCTAAAAATCGAAAACCGAAAGAAAAAACCGGTTTTATCGATTGATTTTCATTTGGTTCAAACTTGCGCGAACGTGCAGCTACGCGCTACAGCGCACAAAAAATAACTTCGAATACATTACCTATTAAGTTAAATTGTGACAAACTGGCAACTGCTCTTCAGTATAATTTTTGCCTATCTGGCAACTCGATCTTCAGTTTGTCTCATCATGCAGGCTGTAGTGTAGAGTCAGTCGACTAAAGCCCTATTCGCAGTATAAGACCCTTAATGCCCTTTGTTTCTTAAGATGTCATTTCCAAAATAGGGATAAAATCTAAATTAATTTATGTATTTTTTCTTACACGAAGAGTCAATTTTCTGTTTTCTAGGTAAAGTTTTTTTTATTAAAAAATTTTATTTCAATGTTTTCTCCAAAATAGAGAGAAATTTTATTTTTATTCTTTATAATTTTTTTACAAAAAGAAGTTTATTTCTTTCTAAGTATAGATGTTTTATTTTAAAAAATTATTTCAAATCTAAATTGTTTGAATAATGTATTATTTTGGCTAAAATAAAATATGTCAAAGTTGTCATTTTCTTATTCATATGCACACATATGATGCTGCATTTTTGCATTCTTTTGACCAAAAAATAGGCGATAAGCTATGCTTGTTAAGAGTTAAAGTCAGTACCTTTCAATTGTGGCTTTTAAAAATTACTATACTTTTCGGTCATAACCGGTTAAAACCGGTTTTCAAAAAACAGATCGATTAAAAACCGGTTTGTAAAGTTTCGATTATTTTTTCAACACTAGTGGGTGGGTGAAGCCGCTGCTACCCGCTGCCACTGAGTGGCCTCCCACCTAGCGCGCCACCACACACGGTATTATTCTATTACAGTATAATATAGAATTAAAACGCTCCCAAAGATTATAAACCCTGCCTCTACTAAGATTGCTGCTACTATTAATTCTCTTTGGTAGCGCGGAGACACTGACTGAGGCGCGTTGTGGTGGGCTGGCGGGAGGCGAGCCGTGAATGTAAGCCGCGCAAAATCATGGTTAATTAGGTGTCGATCACGGATAAGTGGACAATGGTGGTAATCAGTAAATCACTCGACTATTCAGTCGAGTGAATCACGGATAACCGCGCGAGTCCTCGCGTGACCATCCGCATAATGTGAAAGTGATCGGTTTTACCTAGCTAAAATTTTTGTTCCGAATTTAATCTGTTAAAGTGACCATACTATTTTAATAAAATTCATTGATTTCACAACTTAATCCCGTCATGATGCATACCTAAAATTTCCGCAAAATGTTTTCTACAATTAAATAGAAAGTTAAAACAAGTATATTTCAGTACTGTTTTTTATTGTAAAACTTAGATTCAACAAATTTTTTTTTTTAAGAGTTCAAAACCCCGCCCCTAAAGCCGACTTAAAATGGCTTGAAAAGCCAATATTGGCTATTCCAAATGTCACGTGACATTTGGAAAGCTACGCGTTTATGTCTGCTTTAAGGGCGGAGTTTTGAACTTGAAAACTTCATTGTCGTGAATATATTATTTCGCTTTTTTTTTTTTTTTTAATATAATCATTTTCGAGCTCAAACACGTGATTGTAAATTAGTAGAAAATTTGTGTTCTCTTTCTAAAGTAATTAAAAATAAAAAGGAAACAAATTTAAAAAAAAAAAAAACGTTTAACGTTTTTCACTATGGAAATTCTTAAACAAAATTAATGGGATTTCAGTTCATTTATTACACAAGTAATAATAAAAAAAGTAAACTTTGGTTTGGCCTCGATAATAATAACGATAACTTTAAACATGTTAGAGATACATAGATAGATGTGCATTTATAA